>BLKR01011517.1:10000-31365 GCA_011170035.1 Teleogryllus occipitalis
TAACTTGTAGCAGTTAATTTGAAACAAAAGTATACATTTTTTGTATGTTTTGAATGAAAACAATTGGGAGCCCCGATGTAGTCAGGGCCTGGTGCAAGTTGTTCCAGTTCCCTCTCCCTCTGGGCACCCTACTTACTTAATTCATGTACAATTCAGTTACTTCATCTACCCCTCTATTTAATGTTAATAATTTTTCTTCTTGTCTTTCTAGCATAGACATTGAGTGTTGTTAGCTTAATTAATGACCATTTGACTGCAATAGGACTATTTGGAAATGAGCAGTTTTAAGAGTATAACATGGAATTCAAAAAAATAAAAGCTATGGGAGATAAATTAACATCACCACAGGATAATATTCCACCTTCACTGTTAAAAAATGTTTTGTGTCATTGTTTGGCCTCGTTTCATGATTTTTTGGAAAAATAATTACAGCAGCCATATATCTTGCTATGGGGAAGATTCGTATGTCCAGTCTCGAAAACTGGACTCTTGAAACCTTGCCAAGCTTGGAAAAATAGATGTTATCTATACTGACTTCTCTACAGCCTTTTGTTTACTTGAACATGATATCACTTTACAGAAATTAAAGCTACTTGATATTCCACATAATTATTTGTGTCCGCTTATTCTTATTGTAGGCTATGACTAATTATAATAGATACTATATACTTACAATTCATGAATCGATCCCTCATAAGGACCAGCTGCTGAGGCTGGATGAATGCAGATGCTGAATGACTGCAGTTTTACGTCTTTCCTGCTACAGTACAAGAAATTTCTGAGACTCCTGGAAAACGCAGTCTTTCCCCATTGTACTTAAGCTGTTTGTAATGCAGTAGCATTTTCTAACCTGCACATAAAGATACTTGATATCTGAATGCACAAGATACTTGAATATATGAAAGAAAAACCTGTATTCAGTCAACTCTGATTATAGTGAACTTTTCGGGATCAAGGTTTTTGGTTCACTATATCTGATGAAGTCAATTTTAAACAGAATTTCTCCATAACACTTGTTTATTAATACAGTGAGTGTGAGAGAGCAAAATACATGAACAGCACAAACTTAAAATTTCAATGTCTTTATTTGTCATTTAAAAAAATCAATTATTTTCAATTGTTTGTTATGTACATGTTTAATTAGTAATTTCTGTGGATCCTCCTCCAGAGTTCATGCTCTCTCCACACATCATTCTGCTTTGATTTCAGTGTCTAATACAGTGGCTGCTGTGAGAAGCATAATGTGATGCTCACTGAGTCGATCAGTATGGCTTTGAGCATCTACAGTTGATTGTCACTCATGATAAGTTAACATCAGCTCCGTGAAAAGGTTTCCCCTTTTCTTGACTATTGTGGCAGTGAACGTGCTAAATATCATAACGCAGTCTTGAGACCCTTCAAAGCCTCTTGCACTGTTGGAGCACTATCCTACTCTCTAAAAGCCCTTTTACTTGCTTAATAACATATGAGATACTTTCAGTAGCAGGTTGGTTCAAGCGGCTCATGAAACTGACTGCTCTCCCATGTGGCACAACGGATACCCCCACGCTCTGGCAGTGGCTCACATCATTTCACCTACATAGAACACAACGCACTTTGTCCCGTGGCACATTAAATAACACTAAACGTGAAAATGAGGCATGCAATTACGTGTTGCTGCTGATCGATGTAGGTAATGCAGGACACACTCATTGTTTCCGCAGTGCAACTGAGTAACATTAATTTCCAGGACGTATTTCCTACGTCCACTATGGCTGAGGTTTAGGTTTACTATGACCGAATCTTCTTATACTTATTTGCAATGTAAGTGAAATGGGACCAGCGACTTTAGTTCACTATAACCGAAGGTACACTATATCTGAGTTTCACTATAACCAGAGTTGACTGTAGTTATAAAGCACAGTATACACTTACATTTGTTGTGGCTGGAAGGCTAGAGTTTTGCGGTACAATAACCTTCTGTAACTACTGGAATACGCCATCTCATCCCCATTGTGTTAATAAGCTGATTGTAATGCAGTAGCTGGGGAATTTCCTAACCTGCACAACAACATGCTTTTAGCATTTTTTTTGCATACATTACCCAGTCTGCTCCTTCTAATATACAGTGTTTATGGCACCAACAGTGGCTACGATTCATTTCCTGCAACACAAAATAATTCATGGCATCAGCATTCTGCAGTCAGAATCTTGTAATATGATACTAAAGCAGTTAAGTGTGTTGCCACTCACATGGTATCAGTTCTCTGCCCGCAGTACTAGGTGATTCTGGGGATACAGCATAACACAGTTCATATATATATAATAAGCAGCTAATATCTTCTGTATTACAAATAATTGAATATTTTAATGAAAATCTCTGAATCATACCATACTTACAATCCATTGAATATATGTTGTTTGCCCCTTATAATGAGAATTTCTTGTAACTACAAAACTACAGTTGCTGAAGCATTTCCACTTGCTGTAGCATCAACTACCAGTACAAGATGCTGTTGTAGCTCCAGCATCACCAGAGTGCACCTTGAAAGAAGCATCTGTTGATGCTGCTGTGATTTCATTGGATGCGAGTTCTTTTCCACAGTATAACAAACTTTTGTGGTTTCTTGATTTTGAAACATCTGATCCTCATTCTAAGCTGTTGTTCGAGATGGTCTTGCTGTAACTGAAAGAAACATTAAGGCAGCGTTCTCTGCTTGTGACAACATCGGCTGTGCCTTCCTCTAAAGCAGTAAAAGAAACTTCTTTGGCTTCTGCATTACGTCGTTTCCTCATTATAATATGCCGCTGTTTTACAGATATAGCAGTTAAAGCTTCTGTGACAAGGAGCTTTTATCTGTGTTGGCTGGAATTTGTTTTTTTCCTGCTTTACAAGACACTCCTTCCATTACTTGATTGTCAGTCAAGCTCCTCATAGTCTTCTTCTATTGTGTCTGCTCTGCCTTGCTGCAGCTGTGATAGCTGAGAATATCTTCCTGCAGTACAAGCCTTCTATGTAAGTTCTTTATCTCTTTCTTTTTCTTCTTCAACCTCTTCTGAAAAGCAGTAGTGGCAGCCGTAGCTTCTGCGAAAGCCATGGCAGAAGCTAAAACTGATTTCCTGCACAGTAAGATCAAGATGTGTCTACTAATTGCCAAACCTGGATCTAGAAAAAGCACCTGTTGCACCTGCTGTATGTATTGCAAGAATTGAGGCTGCATCTCCTTTCCCGCAATATTAGGAGCTTCTGTGTCTGCTGCATTACAGAGACAACCCTTTTAAAGTATTCCATAAGAAGCAGCTTTTGTTACAGTTGTGTTAGCAGCTTTCTTCCTGCAGTACAAGAAACTTCTTTGGCTGCAGGAATACGCCGGCTCTTCCTGGTTGTACTAATACGCTGTAATGCAGCAACGGGCTCAGTTGAATTTTATACACTGCACAACAAGATGTTTTTCTGTGTACATTGCTCTGTCTGCTCCATTTAATATACAGGGTTCATGCACAATAAGTAATGCTTTAACAGCTAATGTCATCTACAATACTGATACTTGAGTATTTCAATGAAAATCCTATAGTTTTGAAACATATTACTTACAATTCACTGAATATATATTGTCTGTCCCGTATAATGAGAACGCTGTAGCTGCTGAAGCTTTTCCGCTTGCTGTGGCATCATCAACAGCTGGTACAAGATGCTGCTATAGCCTTAGGTCTACAAGTTTATGTGAATTCGCCAACAGTCAGTGAAGAAACAAAAAACCTGATACAGAAATTCAGGTTTTCACACCAATTTCCCAGATTTTCTCCTGTCTTATTAATTCTAAGAGCTTCAGTCACCATCTTTCACAATTTTATTATTTGTTTCCATTGTAATGTTTTGAGGAACAGATCCATCTTTAAGCTATTGGAAGCATCTTTTAATTTAGTGTCTGAAATACGTGGTATTTATTAACTTTTTAAACTTTAATGTGGGGAATACGTTGGAGAAATTCTACAACTTTAGAATAATTTCCCCTTCCATCATAATCTTCTACTCTTGGCGAAGTACTTTCGATTTAAGAATCCAAACATGACTTCTGGAACAGACTAAGTTTGCTCATTTTTCTATTGCTAGTTTGATTTAGTCACAATGGAGTCAGACTATATCCTCCAGATTTTACATTGAAATATGGAGGTGTTTTTTTGTTAACGGCAGGGGGCAAAGTAGGTTCAGGACAGCAACCAAGATTTTCTTCCGAAGTGTCATCAGGGCAAGCACAATCCAGATAATCAGATACATGACACACTACCAGAATTCGCTTGAGGGCACTGGCACAGAGATGACTGGCAGTGGGTGATTCTATTGCCTACAATTTTCTTCTTTAAACTTGATTGCTTCTGATCTGTCTCCACATCTGTGAATGGCAAGTATAGTATGTTTCAGGACGATGCAGAACATTCAAAAAACGTCTGACATGAAAGTTACAGCAACAACAAAACCTGCTTATTACCAGGGGCAGACTGCATGCTGTAACCAGACAGCATCTCCTACTACGGGAAAAAAGCCACACCTGCAGCTGCTACAAGAGCAGTACATTGGAAGTGGCCAAGCGCATAATAACTAGTCTCAGAAAGCATCTATTACTACATGGACGAAGATGCAGTCATCCACAAACAGCAACTGTTCGTTACAAGGAACACACTGCAATCATTGAATTGAAAGTAAGATATGAGTCAGATCTATGTAAGCCTTTAATTGAAATATGTTTATTAGTGTCAGAGTAATAGATGATGGGATGGACACAGCTGCTTATTAAATGGAGCAGACGGTGTAATTCTAATGCTGCACAACCAACTTATATTGATACTGAATAGTTGCATCAGCAGCCAGAATAGGCACAACATCTACAAAAACTACAAGGAAACAAAGGAAACAATAGGTACATCAGCTGCAACTGCGTTTTAGAAGAAAATGATGAATTTCACATATAAGCCCCATGTCCTGCAGGAAAGAATTCTCCTCTACAACAAGGCAGAGAAGTGACAAAAGTAGTATATTATAAGGAGCTGGACGGATAATCAACTAAATACAGAAGCATCATGTAATCCAGGAAAGAAAAAAAAAAAAGAGAAAAAGGAAGAAAAAAAAGAAAGAAAGAAAGAAAAAATCCTGGCAAAGAAGACAAAAGCCCCAAGTCACAGAAGCCATAACTGCTATAACAGTCACAACAGCTGCATATTATAAGTGAGAATATGCAAAAGAAACACTGCCTTAAAGTTTTATAAGCTACGGCCAGAGCATCCATACTGGCACCTTAGATGGGCATATGGATCATAATTAAGCAGTCAAAGAAGTTTCTTGTGTTGCAGGAAAGAAGAAATATGAGGGGGCAGATAAATTACAATCCAGGAAACACAGAAGTTCCAAGTATTGATAGTCAGAAGCCACAGTCAATGTAATCGCAGCAATCACAGCAGCTTCAACAGATCCTTCTCTCAGGTGCATTATGCCTAAATGAGGGGCTGAGGAGAAATCACGATGAAAGAACAAAATTGTAGCATTTCAACAGGAAGTAGAATCACCCACTGACAGTCATCCCTGTGCCAGCGCCCTAAATCGCATTCTGGCAGAAAGTCCTACATCTGATTATCTGTAGCGAGGCTGCCCTAATGATATTTTAGGAGACAACCTTACTAAGTCTCCTGAACCCACATCAACCCCTGCCGAAAAAAAAACCTCCCTATGCCAATATAAAATCTTCAGCATATTCCATTGGAACTAAATCAAACCAAAAATAGACAAATGAGAAAATTTAGTATGTTCCAGAAAAGATGCATCTATTCATTAATGGAAAGTATTTCTCGAAGAGAAGACGAGTATAATGTTAGGAAGGGCATTTGAAGCTTCACGAATTTCCTCAACAAAGAAAGTAGCAACAGATGCATCTAGTACTGCAGAAACAGAGCTGGAGCCATACTGCTACAATACTGGAGATGACTACAGAATGATGATGCCAAGGAAATATCTTGTGGGGTGGGCAAGGAACGGCAGCTACAGAAGTTGCCATGATCACTGTATATTAAAAAGAGCAGATTGAGTAATGTTCTCAAAAAAAAAAAAGCATTTTGTTGTGCAGTGTAGAAAATGAAACTGAACCAGCTACTGCATTACAGATTGTTACAGCAGGAAGAAATGGCGTAATCCTGCAGCAAAAGAAGTTTCTTCTACTGCAGGAAGAAAGCCAGATTCACAACTGCTACAAAAGCTGCTTCTTATGGAATACCTACAAAGGGCTGTCACTGTAATGCAGCAGACGCAGAAGCCCCTAATACTGCAGGGAAAGAGATGCAGCCTCAATCCTCGCAGTACATACAGCAAGTTCAACAGGTGCATTTTCAAGATCAAGAATGGGCAATCAGTATCCACATCTTAATCTTACGCTGCAGGGAAAGAGCTTTAGCTTCTGCCATGGCTGCCGTAGGACCTACAACTGTCACAACTGTCTTTCGGAAGAAGTTGAAGAAGAACGAGAAAGAGATATTGAACTTCCCACAGAAGCGCCCTGTACTGCAGGAAAATATGCTCAGCTACAAGGCACAAAAGTGACAAAAGAAGCATCCTATAAGAAGCTGGAAAGATATTCAACAAACATAGAAGCATCATAAAATACAGGAAAAAGAAACAAATCTAGGCACAGCAGACAGAAGCCGAAAGTCACAAACAGAGACCACTGCCTTGAAGTTTTTTTCAGCTACTGCCAGATCATCCCAAACAGCAGGTTAAAAAAAAAGTGAAGAGATCTCATAATCAGTAGCCACAAAAGTTATTAATGTGAAAGGCTTGCCGACCGGGAAGGTTAGCGCTAAGCATGCAGCACATTAGTATAGCCTTGTACTCAACATGCCAGCAGAGAAAAGGTTAAACAGTTTGATACTTGTAAGCAGGTCTTGTGGGCGGAAAAAATATTGCAGCTGCTGTGACCGTTTTTAATTGTGGTTATTTAAATATCTTTAAGAAAGTTTAATTTTAATTGTGAATATTTAAACATGATTACCAAAATATCTGAATGAAAAAGGTAAAACCAACCCTTTATCGTTGTCGTTTTTGTGCCTGATATGGCGACAGATGCTACTTTTTTCGTCCAGTAGAAGATGCTTCTGTCACCACAGCATTACACACACTGCCCTCTTAAATAAGCAGCTGCATTCACTTTCTATAATACCAAAATGTTTGAATGAATATCCTGCGTAGCCTTGTTACATACTGTAGCTACAATTCACAGATGTACGCAGTTTATCCATTGTAATGTCTAGCTGTTGCAGTTGGGCAGCTCCATCTTTGAGTTGTTTTTGTGCAGTAAAAGATGCTTCTGGGTATTGTACATTATACAGCTCACTTTGCAATATACAGCTACTGTGGCTGCAGTGACTGTTACAGCTTCTGCGAGTCTGGCTTTATCTGCCTCAGCAAGGATTGCATTTTTTTACAGGAGCACAAGATGCTTCTGTGATATCTTGACAAAGTGATCTGCTCTTTCTCACATGGTATTTTTGCAGCTGCTATGTCTGTTGCAGGTAGCTGTAGCCGAGGTATTTTTCCTGTAGTACAAGGTAGATATGTGACAAGTTCGCTGTGCAGTGTTCTCATTTCTAATAAGCAGCTGATGGGGCTGCTCTAGCTTTTGCACCTTTTATGGCAGCAGGTGTAGATTTCTTCTGGATTGTAGATTCTGTAATAACTACTGCATTATCTAATCAGTATCTTGAAATTAGCACTGCTAAGAGTTCTGAGGCTGGGGCTTCTTTCCTATAGAACAAGAGACTTCTGTGTTTAATGGATTTCACTGACCTATCCCTTGTAATAAGCAGTTTTCAAGGATGCTGGGTCTGCAGCTTTTTTACTTCAGTAAACAAAACTATCACAAGGTAAGTTCTGCTTTCTCCTTTCCTTGTTCTACAGAGTTGTTAAAAATGTTTGCAGCGGTTGTGGATGCAATTTCAATCCAGCAGTAGGTGATGTGTTTTGTAATCTGCATTACGCAGTTAACTGCTGGTAATATGCAGCTCTTGTGGTGGTTAAAGTTATTGCAGCATTAGTGGCTCACACTGCTACTATAGCCCAAGAGGTGTTCTGAGGCTCATTTCCATAGAGAGTTTAAGCGGCTTTTTAATATTTTCTGAGCATGGGGGTGCTGGCCCCATGCCTCAACCCTCTTCCACGAGGTCCAGTTAATTTCTTTTAGGGTTTTCTTCCCTTAGATTGAGTGTCTTCCAGGACTCCAGAGTTCAATCTACCCCTATTGAAGCTCTTCTGCTTCTGAAAAGGAAAAAAGGAATAGAAAGGATGCAGCTAAGGATAGGAAACGGAAACCTTCGAGCTACTCAATCCACCCATTGGCTCCCGTGGTTCAGGAAAGAATTTCAAGTAAGAAGGATATCTTACAGTCACGGATAGCGGTCAGCCACTCCTTTCTAGGTAGGAGAAACCAAGCTAATTGCTGCATTCCCCACCCACCGGTAAGGGCGTGCAGGGCGATGGGGTCGCTACATCCCTACGCCATAGTGATTATATTGATATCAAAATATTTGAATGAAAATTCTGTATAGTACTGATACATATTGTACTTTCAATTTACTGAAGTTCATAGTCTTTTACTTGTAATAAGAAGCTGATGAGGTTGAAGCAGCTGTGACTATGGATTTTTTTGTGTAATAAATGCTTTTGTGAGTTAGTGATTTACATTGCACCTTGTTACAAGCAATTATTGAAATTTTCATGCAATGTTAAATTAAAATAAATTAATTTTGCAATGTTAATATTTCGTCAATTTTGAAAATACATAGTTCACTGCAAATGGCACCAAAAAAATTTTTTACTGTCCTTTGTACAAACAAGGACAAAATTTAAAGCAAAAGTTTGGAGCCTTTTTGAGAAAATAATTGTATTATATTTGAATTACATTTCATGCTAAAAGTGAAAATATTTCTTCTCAAAAAGCTATATCATGACCGTATTTCAAAATCTGTTTTTGAACAACAGATGGAAAAGGAAAAAAGCTATCTTTAATTCTGTAGTTAAAGGAAGGCACCGTTAAGATTTTGAATGTTTACAATTTTCACCCTATCAGGGATTTCGATGAAAATGAGATCTGCACCATTCTTTTAAGTATCCTTTGCCCCATCACAGGAAAATGTTTAATCAAACAATTTTGAATGACTTTTATATACTTATATTTGAAACCTGTTGAGGCTTCACAAAAAGTATCCCCAAAAATCAAATGACCTGT
The DNA here is from genome assembly GCA_011170035.1 of Teleogryllus occipitalis. Lineage (NCBI taxonomy): Eukaryota > Metazoa > Arthropoda > Insecta > Orthoptera > Gryllidae > Teleogryllus > Teleogryllus occipitalis. Next base: position 19,246 of record BLKR01011517.1, read on the forward strand.
TTCAAAATCATAGGAGTTTTGAGTTTGTTCAGGTCGATCAGGGAATTACAATTTTGGAGAAAACCGTCTGAACAATTTAGGGGCTGGCATTGACAAATGTTTTGCCGTCAATCGATTTTTTGGTATCAAAACCCACAAAATATGGATTCAGGTCACAGAACATGGTAGATGAAGTACTTTACCACACATAAGAAGAAGAGTTATCTACTAAGTTATCAGAGCACGACAATTGTTTTTTCTGTCGAAAAATCGCGGATTTTCACTGCACCATCAGACGATTTTCTTCTAACTACTTATGTGGTAAGGCAAGAAAGTAAAAAAACAAAGGTTTGACTCAAATATTAAATTATAAAAATATTATTTTAATTCAATTTCTACAACTAAACTTGAAAAACAAAAACCATACCGTAAATAAATAATTAAATTGAAAGAAAATATGATAAAAACGATGAAAATTAGAAAAAAAAGTCATTCTTTTGAATTCATAATTTACATTTTGTGGTTCACTCCTTTATGCATACATTCCTCAGCATTCTGAATATGAAAAGGAATTGTGAATTTAATACATTCCATTCCTATGCTAAGACAATTTATATTACATAATTTCATTTTTATATAAAATTAAAATAAAACAATATCATTCTTTATTATGTGATTCTTCAAAAGGTTCTGATAGAGTGGTCTAAAAAAGAAAATAATATAATTAATTATATTAAAAAAATCATTTATTTTAGATTGCATTTTGTGTTCACACCCTTATTTCTAGAATACTTTCTTTTAATTATATTCCTCTGAAATATATATTTTTTGGAAAAATTAATTACAGTAGACAACTGCAAACAGTGAAATGTAGAATTAAATTGTCTCAAAATGAAAACCACTAACTGCATTATAACTTCATTAGCACTCTCTTTAATGTTTTATTTTAAATTTTTGCCTTTCTAGGGCTAAAACAGAACCAAATGGAAAACAATTATTGTAAATTTAAAGAGTGCGCTCTTAATTCATACCGACTTGCATACCTAAACTCATTTAATAAGAAAATATTTCTTTTTTGTCTTTTTTTTTATCTTTACATAATTTCAAATAAGGTAGCAAATATAAGCATTATAAAAATTCAAAACTTTCAATGATACAACTGCAATCCTACTAGTGGCAGTTCCTTGGGGTAGGCAAAGTAGTCACTGCTTACGCTGGTGAACGTATACAAGATTAATTCATTTAATAATAATAATAAAAATTAAATGACTTTCACAATTTTTGCATGGTGGAAGTATTATACTTGTGGAAATGTAAAATTAACATTCCATTATCGCAACATATGCCATATTTTCATTTCAAGTGTTTTCTAACAGCCTTTGCGCCATGCGATCTCTCTCATCTGTTACTGCAGAGACATATGCTTGTTTGCACCACCCAGTGTACGGATGCCCAGGAGGTGTGTGTGTGTGTGTGTGTGTGTGGGGGGGGGTGCTTCTTTTTATTTTTTTATTTTTATTTTTAGAAGTTATCATGTGCAGAAAGTAATTATTATTTAGGAAATTTTTATTTTTCGTTTTAAATTGGCATGCTGCAGATTATTTGATTTTGCGTTTGATATTTTATATTTATATCTGATTTTATTGTAATATGACAGATACAGTTAATAAAGTACAGTGATTTCTCAACATCATGAAAATTCAATCCTTTCTCATTTGGTTCGTAGAAATGGCTAACAGGCAGTGAGATTAAAGCTAAGCTTCTACTGTTGCCCATGTCTTTTATTGTCAATTAATGAGAAAACTTGGAATAGTGATGGATATTTTGACGGATATTTTGACATAAAAAATTGACTAAAGCTATACAAAAACATGAAATGTCAAAAGCTCACATATGTAATTTAGTGAATTTAAAATCCTGGAAAATAAAACTGAATCGTAATTCTGAATTATTGTCAGAACAACACAAACTCGCAACACTTTTTTAGAATATGTAGAGCTTGAAATCATGTCTGTGCATGCTTCATGGAACTAATGCTTTGGAATGTATTGATACCAGTGAGACAATGATTTGAATAAATAGAATAAAATTTCAAAAACCACTGGACTGAGGTAGGGCCTCCCCCCCCCTTCTCCCTTCTAAGCATCCACTGCTTTTCAGTAATTTCTTTTTCCTATCCTGAACATTTGTTCATGAGCAACCAACGAATCTTACTAAACATTGTATATACTTGTGGCTGTTGCTGTTGCTTTTTTTCCTGCAGTACAAAGTACTTCCATGAATTCTACATTAATCTCCCCCTTGTAAGAAGCACCTGTTGTCCCGTTAAGGCAGTTGTGGTTGCGGCAACTGCTATTTATCAGTATTTATCAGTATCAACAGAAACTGCTTCAGACTTTAAAATCACTGAGCTTAATACTATCTTTCTATTTATCTTCTTCTCCATAGCAAACAGAATATACTAGAAAGTGATTTTAAGTTTTTTTCTTCATTAGTAGTCATTCATATATTTAAACACACTTAATATAAAAATATTTTTCATTCTATATATTTCCATACTAAAGCAAATCAAATCGAATAGCAATTACTAGTAGTGAAAGAACTTAACAATCACTTATCTTTTGTACACTAGATTATTTCAGAAGGTTTTCCTATGTAGTTCACAATGTACTGTACTCTAAATTCACTGCTTTATGCAGGCTGTCTTATATAATGGTAGGTTGTTAAAGTTGTTGTTGGTACTTGGTTGCTGTGGCTGCTGATGCTGTTTCAGCAGATTCTGTTTGCAATACCAGCTTATAATTCAGATCTCTTTAGCACTTCTATTAATTCCATTCTTCAATTTTTTTTTTACCTGTTCAAATACAATCAAATAGATAATACTAGTAATGAGTTTTTAAGTGTGCTATCATTACAAATAGTATATTTAAATTCAAAAAATATGAAAGAGGTATTCATCTTTTGCTTGTAGGCAATGTTAATATTCCACATTTCTTTCTTATGCAGTTACAAAAAAATAGTTTTTTTATGGCATAGATTGAGGTCTCTATTTAATCTGATTAGTTTTTTTTTTATTTATTTTTTTTTTTATTTTATTTTTTTTTTTATTTTTTTTTTTAAGCACTATAATGATGACTAGAATGGTGATAATAGACTTTTATGATTTAGTCCTGAGTAATTTTCAATGCTTAGTTTCTTTAGAATTAAACCCTATATTAACTATTCATGATTACCATCTCCCAGTCCCAGAAGCAATTACATGGGAGGGGCTAATAGTAAACAAAAGTTCCTGCATCCCACACTATGCACACAGAATTCTTCTCTCCTTAGAAAAGAAATAACTTGTAGCAGTTAATTTGAAACAAAAGCATGCATTTTTTTGTATGTTTTGAACGAAAACAATTGGGAGCCCCAATTAAGTCAGGGCCCGGTGCAAGATGACCCAGTTCCCTCCCCCTCTGGGCATCCTGCTGAATTAATTCATGTACAATACAGTTACTTCTTCTGCCCCTCATGTTAATAACTTTTTTGCTTGTTTTTGTAATATTTACATTGAATGTTGTTAGCTTATTTAATGATCATTTGACTGTAATAGGACTATTTGGAAATGGCAATTTTTAAGAGTATAACTTGGAATTAAAAAAAATAAAAGCTATGGGAGATACATTAACATCACCAATGGATGATATTTCACCTTCACTGTTAAAAGAAATTTTTTTATCATTGTTTGGCCTTATTTCATGATTTTTGTAAAAATAATTACAGCAGCCATATATCCTGCTATGGGGAAGATTGCTATGTCCCGTCTCGAAAACACTTCATTCCAGTCTTATTGTTACTTAGAAGTCAATTGATCTTATTTGCAATTTTTTCTATAATGTTGATATATCATTTGTAAGGTATTTTACATAGCTTGTAGGAAAGACACCTTAGGTGTCTTTCCAACACCCTGGCTTCGTTAAACACAGAGCTACTGTAACTAAATTATTTACTTTTTGTTTCATTTATTTATAAACATCAGCAGCCAAAGCCTGATATACACATATCAAGTGAACGAGAGAATCGAAATACAACATATGAAATGCACTTTTCTTGCCAAGCATTGAAAAATAGATATTATCTATAGTGACTTTTCTAAGGCCTTTTGTTTACTTGATCATGATATTATTTTACAGAAATTAAAGCTTCTTGACATTCCACATAATTATTTGTGTCCGCTTTCTCTTATTTTAGGCTATGCCTAATTATAATACATACTATATACTTACAATTCAAGAGTCCATCCCTCATAAGGACCAGCTGCTGTGGCTGGATGACAGCAGACGCAGATGCTGAATGGCTGCAGTTTTACGCCTTTTCTGCTACAGTACCAGAAATTTCTGAGACTCCTGGAAAATGCAGTCTCTTCCCTATTGTACTTAAGCTGTTTGTAATGCAGTAGCATTTTCTAACCTGCACATAAAGATACTTGATATCTGAATGCACAAGATACTTGAATATATGAATGAAAAAACTATATTCAGTCCACTATGATTATAGTGAACTTCTGGGGATCAACATTTTTGGTTCACTATTATCTGATGAAGTCAATTTGAAACAGAATTTGTCCATAACAATTGATGTTTATTAATACAGAGCGAAATACATGAACAGCACAAACCGAAAATTTCAATGTCTTTATTTGTCATTAAAAAAATCAATTATTTTCAATTGCTTGTAAAGTACATTTTTAATTAGTAATTTCTGTGGATTCCTCTCCAGAGTTCATGCTCTCTCCACACATGATTCTGATTTGATTTCAGTATCTAATACAGTGGCTGCTCTGAGAAGCATAATGTGATGCTCACTAAGTCAATCAGTATGGCTTTGAGCATCAACAGTTGATTGTCAATCATGATGAGTTAACATTTACTCCGTGAGAGGATTTGTCATTTTCTGACTATTGTGGCAGTCAACGTGCTAAATATCATAAAACGGCTAATGAAACTGATTGCTCTCCCACGCGGCACAACGGTTACCGCCACGCTCTGGCAGTCGCTCACTTCGTTTCACCTACATAGAACACAACATGCTTTGTCCCGTGGCACATTACATAACACCAAACTCGAAAATGAAGCATGCAATTGTGTGTTGCTGCCAACAGATGTAGCACATGCAGGACACAGCCATTGTTTCCGCAGTGCAACTGAGTGGTATTAATTTCCAGGACGTATTTCCTACGTCCACTATTGCCGAGGTTTACATTCACTATAACCATATCTTCATATACTTATTTGCAATGTAAGTGAAATGGGACCAGCGACTTTAGTTCATTATAACCGAAGGTACACTATATATGAGTTTCACTATAACCAGAGTTGACTGTAGTTATAATGCACACAATACACTTACATTTGTTGTGGCTGGATGACTAGAGTTTTGCAGAACAATAACCTTCTGTAACTACTGGAATACAGCATCTCATCCCCAATGTATTAATAAGCTGTTTGTAATGCGGTAGCTGGGGAATTTCCTAACCTGCACAACAACATGCTTTTATTTGCATTCATTACCCAGTCAGCTCCTGATAATATAAAGTGTTTTTGGCACTGTGGCTGCGATTCTTTTCCTGCATTACAAGATATTTCATGGCTTCTGCATTCTGCAACCAGCATCCTGTAATATGATACTGAGGCAGGTAAGTGTGTTGTCACTTCTATGACACGTTCTCTTCCCGCAGTACTAGGTGATTCTGTGGATACAGCATAACACAGTTCATATATATGTAATAAGCAGCTAATATCATCTGTATAATCAATAATTAAATATTTAATGAAAATCTCTGATACATACCATACTTACAATCCACTGAATATATGTTGAATGACCCTTATAATGAGAAGTTCTTGTCACTAGAAAGCTGCAGTTGCTGAAGCTTTTGCACTTGCTATGGATTTTCCATTGGCTGCGGCATCATCAACCGCCAGTACAAGATGCTGCTGTAGCTACAGCATTATGCATAGTGCACTTTGAAAGATGCATCTGTTGATCTGCTGTGATTGTTGTGATTACATTGGATGCGAGTTCTTTCCCACAGTATAAGAAACTTTTGTGGCTTCTGGATTATGAGACATCTGATCCTCATTCTAAGCTGTTGTTCGAGATGGTCTGGCCGTAGCTGAAAGAAACATTAAGTGTTCTCTGTTTGTAACAACATAGGCTGTGTCTTTTTCTAAAGCAGTAAATGATGCTTCTTTGGCATTCGGTGCAATTATGAAGTTTCCTCATTATAATATTCAGGTTTTGTGATTGATGTAGCAGTTACAGCTTCTGTGACTAGAAGCTTTTGTTTCCTTTGGTTTTTTTCCTGCTTTACAAGATGCTTCTGTGATTACTTGATTATCAGTCAAACTCTTTATAGTATTCTTCTATTGTGTCTGCTGTCTTCCTGCAGCTGTGGTAGCTGAGAATATCTTCCTGCAGTACAAGCCTTCTATGTAAGTTCATTATCTCTTTCTTTTTCTTCTTCAACCTCTTCTGAAAAGCAGTAGTGGCAGCTGTAGCTTCTGCGAAAGCCATGGCAGAAGATAAAACTGATTTCCTGCACAATAAGATCAAGATGTGTCTACTAATTGCCAAACCTGGATCTAGAAAAAGCACCTGTGGCACCTGCTGTATATATTGCAAGAATTGAGGCTGCATCTCCTTTCCCGCAGTATTAGGAGCTTCTGTGTCTGCTGCATTACAGAGACAACCCTTTTAAAGTATTCCATAAGAAGCAGCTTTTGTTACAGTTGTGTTAGCAGCTTTCTTCCTGCAGTACAAGAAACTTCTGTGGCTGCAGGAATACGCCAGCTCTTCCTGGTTGTACTAATAAGCTATAATGCAGCAGCGGTCTCAGTTGAATTTTATACACAGCACAACAAGATGTTTTTCTGTGTACATTGCTCTGTCTGCTCCATTTAATATGCAGCATTCGTGCACAATAAGTAATGCTTTAACAGCTGTCATCTACAATACTGATACTTGAGTATTTCAATGAAAATCCTATAGTTTTGAAACATTATACTTACAATTCTCTGAATATATATCTTCTGACCCTTATAATGTGTATCTCTTGTAATGAGATGCTGTAGCTGCTGAAGCTTTTCTGCTTGCTGTGGCATCACCAACAGCTGGTACTAGATGCCATTGTAGCCTTAGCTTTACAAGTATATGTGAATTTACTAATAGTTCATGAAGAAACAAAACAATCACACAAAAATTCACGTTTTCACACCAATTTCCCAGATTTTCTCCTGTCTTCTAAATTTTAATAGCTCCAGCCACCATCTTTCACAATTTTAATATTTGTATCCATTGTAACTTTTTAAGGAAGAGATCCATCTTTCAGCTATTAGAACCATCATTTAATTTAATTCTTGAAATACTCTGGTAATTTGTGATGAGCCATACCAAAATCTAAAATTCAAACTTCAATATAAATTATAAATTTTTGCCACATGGCCCAAAACCAAAGCAACAAAGTTGGAAAAATTGCCGCAATGGGAAAGAGCTTTTTCTTTCCCATATATATATAAATATATATAAATATATATATATATATATATATATATATATATATATATATATATATATATATATATATATATATATATATATATATATATATATATATATATATGTATATATGTGAAAACGTATATACATATATATACTGCAATCAGTGAATTGCAGCTCTATGCAGGACATTCATTGAAATATGTTTTTTAGTGTCAGTGTAATAGATGATGGGATGGACACAGCTGCTTATGAAACAGAGCAGATGGTGTAATGCTAATGCTGCACAAGTATCTTGTAATGAAGGGAACAAGTTGAATCAGCACCCAAAATATGCACAACAGCTACAAATACAACAACGAAACAAAGGAAACAACAGGTACAGTGGCCGCAACTGCTTTTTAGAAGAAAAAGATGATGAATTTCACATAAAAACCCCTTGTGCTGCAGGAAATAATTCTCCTCTACAAAAAGGCAGAGAAGTGACAAAAGAAGTATATTATAAGGAGCTGGACAGATAGTCAACTAAATACAGAAGTATAAATTACAATCCAGGAGACAGAAGTTCCAAGTATTGATGGTAAGAAGCCACAGCCAATGTAATCGCAACAATCACAGCAGCTTCAACAGATCCTTCTTGCAGGTGCATTATGCCTAAATGAGGGGCTGAGGAGATATCAAGATGAAAGAAGAAAATTGTAGCTTTTCAACAGGAAGTAGAAACACCCACTGGCAGTCATCCCTGTGCCAGCGCCCTCACATTCTGGCATGTCCTGCATCTGATTATCTGTAGCGTGGCTGCCCGAATGATATTTTAGGAGACAATCTTACTAAGTGTCCAGAACCCACATCAACCCCTGCCAAAAAAAAACTCTCCTCATGCCAATATAAAATCTTCAGCATATTCCATTGGTACTAAATCAAACCAACAATAGAAAAATGAGAAAATTTAGTATGTTCCAGAAGTGACGTTTCTATTCTTTTATGGAAAGTACTTCACAAAGAAAAAGAGTATAATGAATTGGGAGGACATTTGAAGCTTCACAAATTTCCTCATCAAAGAAAGTATAGTATTATAAATATATTGTAGATGCCATTAGCTGCTTATTGCATTACACACTGTGTAAAAGTGAAGTCACAGAAACATCTTGTAAAGAAAAAAAGCCACAGCCACAACTGCATTAAAGCACAGAGCATCCACAAGAGATGCATATTAGATAGGTCAAATTGCAGAAGGCTCTAACCATAGAAGCATCTTCTACTGCAGGAAAACAGCTGCAGCCTCAGCTGCTTAATAAGAATGGCAAGCTTAGTAAGACAGTAGCAACAGATGCATCTAGTACTGCAGGAACAGAGCTGGAGCCATACTGCTACAATACTGGAGATGACTACAGAATGATGATGCCAAGGAAATATCTTGTGGGGTGGGAAAGGAATGGCAGCCACAGACGTTACCCTGATCACTGTATATTAAAAAGAGCAGACTGAGTAATGTTCTCAAGAAAAAAAGCATTTTGTTGTGCAGTGTAGAAAATGAAACTGAACCAGCTACTGCATTACAGATTATTACAGCAGGAAGAAATGGCGTAATCCTGCAGCAAAAGAAGTTTCTTCTACTGCAGGAAGAAAGCCAGATTCACAACTGCTACAAAAGCTGCTTTTTATGGAATACCTACAAAGGGCTGTCACTGTAATGCAGCAGACGCAGAAGCCCCTAATACTGCAGGGAAAGAGATGCAGCCTCAATCCTCGCAGTACATACAGCAAGTTCAACATGTGCATTTTCAAGATCCAGAATGAGCAATCAGTATCCACATCTGAATCTTACGCTGCAGGGAAAGAGCTTTAGCTTCTGCCATGGCTGCCGTAGGACCTACAACTGTCACAACTGTCTTTCGGAAGAAGTTGAAGAAGAACGAGAAAGAGATAATAAACTTCTCATAGAAGCACCTTGTACTGCAGGAAAAAATGCTCAACTACAAGGTAGAAAAGTAACAAAGAAGCATACTATAAGGAGCTGGAAAGATATTCAACTAACATAGAAACATCTTATAATGTGCATAAAATAGAAGCATGTTTTTTTGCATCAAGGGAAAAAAAAACAACAAATTCTAGGCATAGCTGACAAAAGCCACAAGTCACAAACAGAAACCACTGCCTTGAAGTTTCTTTCGGAGCATCCCATACAGCAGGGGGAAAAAAAAAAAAAGAGAAGAGAGTTCATAATCAGTAGCCACAAAAGTTATTAATGTGAATGTCCTGCAGACCGGGAAGGTTAGTGCTAAGCATACAGCACATTAGTATAGCCTTGTACTCAACATGCCAGCAGAGAAAAGGTTAAAGTTTGATACTTGTATGCAGGTCTTGTGGCTGGAATGAATATTGCAGCTGCTGTGACCATTTTTAATTGCGGTTATTTGAATATGTTTATGAAAGTTGAATTTTAATTGTGATTATTTAAAATATGATTACCAAAATACTTGAATGAAAATGGTAAATGGTAATGGCTCTTTATTGTTGTAGTTTTTGTACCTGATATGGCTGGAAAATGTAACTTTTATCATCCAGCAGAAGATGCTTCTGTCGCCACACACTGCTCTTTTAAATAAGCAGCTGCATTCACCTTCTATAATACCAAAACATTTGAATGAACATCCTGCATAGCCTTGTTACATACTGTAGTTACAATTTACAGATGCAGTCTGTTCCTTGTAATGTGTAGCAGTATGGCGGTTCCAGCTTTGAGTTGTTTTTGTGTAGTAAAAGACACTTCTGGGTATTGTACATTACGTAGCCTGCCTTATAATATGCAGCTATTGTGGCTGCAGTGACTGTTACAGCTTCTGCGGTTCTGGCTTTATCTGTCTCGGCATGGACTGCATTTTTTTACAGGATCACAAGATGCTTTTGAGTTTCTTGAGTACGTGATTTGCTCTTTCTAAAGCAAAAGTACCATGGTTTTTCTCTGCAAAAGTACCATGGAACTTTTTCAGCTGCTCTGTCTGTTGCAGGTAGCTGTAGCCAAGGTATTTTTCTTGCAGTACAAGGTACTTATGTGACAAGTTCATTGTGCCGTATCCCCCTTTCTAGTAAGCAGGTGTTGCACCTCTTGTGGCTTTTGTGCTGTAGCTTTTGCACCTCTTGTGGCAGCAGGTTCAGATTTCTTTAGGATTGCAGAATCTGTAATAACCACTGAATTATACAATCAGGAAAATCAGTATCAGGGAAAAGGAATAGAAAGGATTCAGCTATGGATAGGAAACAGAAACCGCTGAGCTACTCGATCCACCCATTGGCTCCCGCAGTTCAGGAAAGGATTTCAAGTAAGAAGGATATCTTAGTTATGGATAGCGGTCAGCCACTCCTTTCTAGGTAGGAGAAACCAGGCTAATTGCTGCATTCCCCATCCACCGGTAAGGGCGTGCAGGGCGATGGGGTCGCTACATCCCTACGCCATAGAGATTATATTGATATTAAAATATTTGAATGAAAATCTTGAATAGTCCTGATACATACTGTACTTTCAATTTACTGAAGTACACAGTCTGTTACTAGTAATGATCAGCTGAGGAGGTTACTGTAGCTGTGATAATGGATATTTTCGTGTAGTATATGCTTTGCAAGCTAGCAATTTACATTGCATCTTGTTAGAAGCAATTATTGGATGTAGAGTGAATGCAGAGGCATAAGATGGAGCTTATATGGTGAAGTACAGGATGCTGGTGCCTATATTACTATGTGGTATACTCCTCCTAAAAAGGAGAAGATATAGTTGTTGTTGCTGCAAAAGCTGTGGCTTTTTTACTGCAGTACAAGATTCTTCTGAAGATACTGCAATACACAGTTTGCCTCTTACAATAAACAGTTTTTGTAGCTGCCGGGGCTGTAGTGACAGTGACTCTCTTCATGCTGTACATGATGTTGCTGTGGCTACTGCATTATGCTGTCTGCCCCTTGTAATGAAAACTTTTCACTACACATATATTTCAGTGGATAATCCTAATACATACTTTACTTACAATCCACATAATTATGCAGTCTGTCTCTGGTAATGTTCAGCTTTTGTGGCTTCTTGAGGCTGCTGGGATTGAAACCAATTTTCTGCAGTAAAATAACTTGCTTCAAACTTTGTTAGCACTGTTCTTAATACTACCTTTGTAATTATTTTCTTTGCCTATTCAAGCAAAACCAAGTAGAAAATACTCGCATGTGATTTAAAGATGGTGTGTTTCATTGTAAGTACTGGCTCATACTGTAATTAACTTCATCTACTTAATATCCCTTTTTCTTGTTAAGTATTCTCCCTTTTTTTTATAATGATAAAAATTAATTTAAATGTTTGTTTCATTGTAAGTACTGGCTCGTACTGTAAATAGCTTTATCTGCTTATCCTTTTTCTTGTTAAGTATTCATCCTTTTCTTATAATGATAAAATTTTTTTATAGTTGTATCTATTTAAGGTCATTAGTAATTATCATCCATTGGCAATTCTGAACTCTTTTGGTATTTCTTTCTTTCCAGCATTTTAAATAATACAACAACAATCAGTATTGTAAATAAATAATGATTCTAAGTATATTCAATACTGATATATTTCATTGG
>BLKR01011518.1:0-31330 GCA_011170035.1 Teleogryllus occipitalis
AAAGTACGAAAGTACGGGAATGACTTTACCCGTTGACGCGGAATCACCAAAAATCAATTCATCAATCAATTCATCAATCAACCCATCAATCAATCAATCTGATTTTGTGTTCCTTCAAAGCTATTGGCTCTACTTCAGACGCTCTCCTTCTCTTTCCCCTAACCTGTTCTTGTGCCAAACAAAACCTCTCGACTTCTTCCCCAGCATCTCACTCAACTGAATAATGTTTCGTTTTTCAGTTCTTTCATTTTCCCTCGTCTCGTCTTTCATTTCCTCTGTTTCTTCTGGTAATGTATCTCAAGCGTGTATTGAAATGTGTAGTTAATATTTTTACACCTCGCATTTCTGTAGATTGACTATTTCGTTTTTCCGTGTCCGTCAATGGCTATAGTCCCGCAAATGTAGTGCACGCTTTGTCACGAGAGGTGGTAGTATTCTTTCCCTGCTGATAGATGAGATCCGGCACCGACCACAAGTCCGTTTTTGGTGCTTTTCCAACTTGTATCTCCCGTCATTAAGGCACCGTCCCATTCGAGACATGCCATAAGCTCTCGTCAAATCTCCCGACAGGTATTGTGTGGACGTGTAGTACCTGTAAGACTGAATTTGTGAAAGCAAGGCGTGAAGATAGGACAAGAAAGGGGAAGAAAATATTGCATGCGGACCGTTTGTTAGGGTCCAGCTCCGGCATTCGCTTGATGTTCATCAGAATAATCTACGGAGAGCTGCCGATCTGAATCGGCCGCTAGAATTCTTCCGCAAGCAAGGACTGACTTATACCTAGCTATTTGTAGATTTAATTGTAGTGGCGCTTGACGTAAATAAGTTGTTGACGATGTCATCCAATCAGAAGCTCGAACGTCACCACAGTGACGTCACTGTGATGACGTTCAAGCTTCCGATTCGTTGGTACTGTACCTGCTAATTTACGTCAAGAGCCGCTACAAATAATTCGAATATATGGCGAAAATCGTGGCACCGCCGCGGTACTCGAACCCCGACCTCCCGGACAGAAACACTGCAGGGATGCCCTGAGCCACCTCCACCGGTTCTTTCATTAGAGTGAACGTCTTCCACCTGTTGTTCATCGCTTCGGAAGCTCATCGCGCGATGCAAATCTCCTCACAGACAACGCATCCTCAGCTCCATTCCGCCTTTCACTCGCGTGCGCGCGCCCGTCCACCTACGCCCTGCCCTCCCTCCGCTCCCCTCCCTGCCCGGGTCAGTCATGCACGCTTCCCGTCCTCGCCCGCGCCGGCCCACCTGCCCCGCCCGCTCCCTCCACTCCGCCCCGCCCCCGCCCCGCCCCGCCCCGCCCCGCCCGCCCGCCCGCCCGCCCGCCCGCCCCCGCCAGCTCCATCCCGCCCCCGACCACTCCCACCGCTCCGTCCCGCCCACTCCCTCGCTCCGCCCCGCCGCCCGCCCGCCCGCCCGCCCACCCCGTCCCGCCTACCCACCCCGTCCCGCCTACACTCCTCCCCGCCCCGCCCGCCTCGTCTCGCCCACCCACCCGCCTCGTCTCCCGGGGCCGTCCCGTCCCGTACCGTTCCTCCCTCCCCTCCATCCCGCACCCTCCCCGCCCCACCCTCCCCCTCCATCCCCCTCCGCCCCACCCTCCCCTCCCACCACTCTTGCCCTTCACGCCCCTCACCTCGATCCGCCCTGCCCCTGTAACACCTTGGCGGCTCCACCCCGTCCGCACCGCCCCCGCCCTGCCCCCGCCCTGCCCCCCGCCCTGCCCCCGCCCTGCCCCCCCCGCCCTGCCCCCCGCCCTGCCCCGCCCTGCCCCCACCCTGCCCCCCGCCCTGCCCCCGCCCTGCCCCGCGCTCCGCCCCCGCCCCACCCCCGCACCACCTCCCTGGCCACCCGCCTGCCCCGCCCTCTCCGTCCCGCCCCCCGCCCTCCCCGTCCCTCCCCTCCACGCCGCCGGCTCGGTCAGTCATGCGCGCGCCCCGCCCCCAGTGCCCGCGCGGCTGCGCGCTTGTCCCCGCCCCGCTCGGCGCCTGAAGCGTCGAACCCGCGCACTCTGCGACCGATTGCGCTAATGCGACACGCGCAATTGGACGGGCGCGCGGGCTGGGCTGTGTACGCACGGCAACGGCGTGCAGGTGCGTGGAAAACGCACGCGGCGACCGGCGACCGGCCTCGCAGAGCAACGCAACGCGACGCACGGCACGGCACGCGCTGCGCCTCCGTGCGAACGACTGCGCGCTCGCTCACCGGAGACGCGCTGCTCACACGCGTGATCACCCGACGTGGCGCAATTGACCGCCCCTCCCCTCCCCTCACCCAGCGCGGCGCGGAGCGGCGCTGCTCCCGCCCGGCCGACGCAGGACGCAACACGCAACACCCATGCTCATGCCATCTTCTGAATGCCTGTCTCCGATTTGACCCTTCATTCAGGTTTATTCTAACAATTCTGGGTTCACTGGATTAACCAAACATATCGATTAAAAATCGATGATGCCAGTCAAGTTATGAGTATATATTTACATTGATTGAAATAATGTTAATCCACGTACTCTAATGGCTGCTTTATGGAGCTGCTTTTTAATGTAGATCAAATAATTAAATTTCTTTTACTTTTTTTGCTTCAGGATATCTGTAATTACGTTCTCAGCCAACACCGGGAGCGGGAACTCAGTGCATCAACTGATGTCACTGCAGCGCTCCTGACCGGGAGGTCCTAGGTTCGAGTCCTGATGGCGGCAGGACTAGCTTTTCAGCTAGGTCGAATTCAGTCACTGTTTGGAGGAGAATTCTAGCGGCCGGCTGCTCTGATCGGTAATTCTCCGTGGTTTCTCCGATCAACACCAGGCGAATGCCGGAACAGTACCCTACCAAATTGGCCACGGACCGCGCGCGATCTGTCCTTCCTCTTCCTTCTCCTATCCTCTCCCCTTACACACACACTTACACTAACATGCACCTCACTACCACATATTGGCTGTAGGGAGCTTAGAGCTTGTCCCGGCTGGAGCGTTGCCCCGTCGGTGGGAGAGTCCTGGTTAGGGGAAAACCCCACTAGCTGACGGTGGATCAGCGCCGGATCTCGCCATCCAGCGAGGGAAGATCACCGCTTTCTCCCGAGAAAAGAACATGCACTACACTAACGGGACTAATGACCAAAGTAGTTGACACGCCCGGAAACACGAAAAAATCAATCTATCAATTGTCAGCCTACTAACATTTTCGTAACATCCGCCTCAACATTTTCCACATCGTTTTCCTCATATTGTGAGTTTATGAGGAGAGGATGGTGATCGGGTGGGGGTCACTAGCTGCGCGCACTCACCATTCCTCTCAACTCACCCTCCCGTCCCCACCCTTCCTCCACCCTCTCCCCCGCGCGTGTACGCTCAAACAAAACGGAGTGGGTGGTCCGCAGCTCTCGCAAACGGCTTTCAGGCGATTCTGATGCTCCTATTATGACGTCATAGTTGATGATTCGCTCGTTAAAGCCCAATCCGGCGCGCCGTGTAGCTAATTTTAGGGACAGCGTGGCATGACAGCGAGCGGTTACGGCCCGATTTGTTCCTGTACCTTTCGGTTTCGCTGGTATCCTTCTAGTAGGCCCGCTTTCCCGTTTTCGGTGACATTTATAATGGCAGGTCGGCGGAACAAATCTATTAGTCCTCAATTTCAGTTTGGAATCTGTCCTTATCTATTGATTATCACAAAGTTTTTTTTTAATCCAGTCGAAGGAATGAATGAAATACTTTCGGTCGGAATTTGCCCATACAATGATTTGATATCCGGAATAATAATATTCCTTCGCACTAATTACAATGCTATAAATGGGTCCTTGCAAATCCTGTGCTCAAAAAGGGAATCCTCTATAATGTGACCTCTACTTTTATGAAATAGTGGCTTCGAATTTTGAGTATAGCACCAAAACGTGAGTGGTGGCTCAGTGCATCAACTGATGTCACTGCGGCTCCTCTGGTCGGGAGGTACTAGGTTCGAATCCCAACTGCGGCAGGATTTTCGACTCTAGCTTTTCAGCTTTTGTCACTGTCTCGGGGAGATTTCTAGCGGCCGGCTGCTCTGATCGGTAGTTTTCCGTGGTTTCTCCGATCAACTCCAGGCGAATGCCGGAGCAGTACCTTAACAAACGGGCCACGGACCGCGCGCGATCTTTCTGTCCTCTTCCTTGTCCTATCCTCTCCCCTTACACGCACACTTACACTAACATGCACTACACTACCACGCATGCCGAGAGGCCGGTCAGGGACTTGGAACTTTTCACGGCTGGGGCGGGGCCCCGCTGGTGGGAGATACCTGGTTGGGGAAATCCCCGTTATTTGACGGTAGGTCGGCGCCGGATCTGAGCATCCAGTGGGCCAAGAACACCGCGACCTCCCGAGCAAAAAACACGCACCACACGTACGAGACTAATGACCATTGTAGTTGACGCGCCCGTAATCACTAACAATCAATCAATCAATCAATCAATCAATATGGCACCAACGAAGCCGGGGTAGAACTCCGCGGTTTTGGGCAGTATCACGAGAGGAGAGATGAAGGCGGGTATCCACTTCGGTTGTTCGCGACCCATTTCTCGTTTACGTCGCCCGCCTTGCCCCATCAGTTTTGCCCATCGCTAATCATACGTCATCTGCTGTTCATCGACCACGTTCCTGTAGCACTCAGCATCGCTCCATGTAGCCCTGTTTTGCCTCGTCGACTCGTGACACGTCTTTTTCACCTCTTGTTAGTCACCAGTCGTTCATTGCCCGCGTCAGTGGCACATCGCCCCAACATGTCCCCCACTCGATCGGGTTTTTGTCCAGTTTCCCTGATCCATTGAGCAAATGCTGAGATGGCCCCTTGATTTGCTTCTGGACGTAAATGTAGCTTCACTATGCGCACGTTTTGTTAAGCTTTCCTTTTGCTTGAAGTGATAGTAGAGCTTAGGGTGAGTTTCTATTTTGTTAACAATACAGAAAAATCAAATCTGCAGTTCGTTTACCGTTGCAAATAAGTTTTCAATAACTCGGAAACAAAAATATATAGTTTTTGAAGGATAATCTCTCGCTTTTTAAATTTATTATTATTATTATTATTATTATTATTATTATTATTATTATTATTATTATTATTATTATTATTACTATTATTTTTATCCTTCAACTATTGATAGATCAATTATTGGGAAGAGATTCCAAAACTCAAGAAAGGGTGCGCATAGGATTTTCTCCCCCATATGTCACATAGTTTTTTACTGTTTTTGACTAAATAAATATCTAAAATGTCTACTCCCACATGTGTTTGTTGCCCATCGTTCATTTGCCCTCTCTTTCGTTGCCCATCGACCAAAGATTTCCTCCCTCGACGGCCGTTCTTCGCCTTTAGTCTACGGTCACTGTGTAGCCGAAATATCTGTCGCTCGCTCCCGGACGACTGCGAGCAAAACCGTCAGACTTATTACTTCCGAAATGCACCCGAATATTGCACCCGAAATCGGCTGAATATCCCCATAGTTCCGCAGTTCAGTGTTTGAAACATTTGCGAGAGGCACGCTCAAGACCATCTACAAGTGTAGGAATTAGCCTTGATATTACAGATGGCATTGACTTTCCAACTGATTTCGGAAGAATGAGCCGACAAAATCAAACGAAACAGATCTTCGTCCGACGGCAGATGTTTCCGGACGCCGTCGGAAGAGGACGTTCAAGTTTAATACGACCATTTCCGGTTACTAGTACATGTTTGAACGAATCGGGCATATCCGACGGAAACGTCCGACGTCGGCCACGGAATGGCCAATATCGGTTACACTGTGACCGCTGCCTTAGTCCATCGTTTGGTTTGGTTTGGTGTTTCCGGGCGCGTCAACTGCTATGGTCATTAGTCCCGTTAGTGTAGTGCATGTTTTTTTCGGGAGATGGCGGTGATCTTCCCCCGCTGGATGGTGGGATCTGGCACCGACCTCCGTCGGCTAGTGGGGTTTCCTCCTAACCAGAACTCTCCCACCAGCGGGGCACCGCCCCAGCCGGGACAAGATCTAAGTTCCCGACCGGTCTTCCGCAATATGTGGTAGTGTAGTGCATGTTAGTGTGTGTGAAAGGGGAGAGAATAGGACAAGGAAGAGGAAGGAGAGATCGCGCGCGGTCCGTGGCCCGTTTGGTAGGGTACTGCTCCGGCATTCCCCTGGTGCCGATCGGAGAAACCACAGAAAACTAACGATCAGAGCAGCCGGCCGCTAGAATTCTCCTCCAGACAGCGACTGTATTCAACCTAGCTGAAAAGCTAGTGTCGAAAATCCTGCCGCCGTCAGAACTCGAATTAGTCCATCGTCCACTGCCCGTTTTCAGCCCCGTCTGTATCCGGTTTCGGCCGCAGTCAGTTTTCAGCCTCTTCTGTGGTCCGTTGTTCGTCAATCGCCGTTTGTCTTTTGTCATCTTTCAACCGTCTCTCGACGTTCGTCACTCCATCCCTCGTCGCTCGTCGTTTTCGTCCATCTTCAAGAGTGATCCCTAATTTGTCCCATCCACTGCAGACTGCTGCCTACTCTTCGTCAACGTGTTTCGGAAGGAATTGATGAGGAAGGCTGCGGAACAGAACGAGTGGAGAGAGAACCACCCATGTGCCCGCGGAGATCGGCCGGAACGATGTGGAGGAGAAGCAATAGAAAGGGCAAATCCGTGAGCAATATTTTGTGTTTGTTGCAGATGGCGTTAGGTTCCCCCAAGATGTGGGAAACTGCACTGGCAACGCTAAAACCCAGCGAAAAGATTTTCCATTCATGACGATTGGTTGTAAATCTAAAAAATACTAAACGTTTTGCAGTCATACACAACATGTAGTGTGATTTATATGTGAAAAAACGAGTAACAAACGAATAAGGAAATATTTTAATTACATTTTCTCAAAGAAATATTGTACCAACAGGACGTTTTACTAACAAATTGCGAAGTATTTCAATACACGATCAACTTCGCAAATTATAAATCACACACTTCGACGATAGTACTATTTAACGAAAATATAAAATTATAAACAACACTATGTAACAAATTTTCATCAACATTAAATTGTATTGTTTGAAATATAAAATGATAAATTCATGAGTTTTTCCATTCATTAGACAACGATTACCTTTTTTTAAAAAAAAAATCATTATTGACAATAGCATTGCATTCAATATTTCAATATTTTTAGTGCCAAAAATATTTGAAAATTATTATCTTCATTCCTTTATTAATGGTCATGTTATTTTATATCAATGCTTCCATTATAAAATTAAATTCCCAGCGACTGCTTTCCATTATTTTGCATGTATTTCGAAGCAAGAAAACAACAGCCACAACAACACAACACAAAAGAAATGTCGTGGGCGGCACTGGGCGAAGTGGCGACTGTCCATCGTGGACGTCACACGATGGCCCAGGGACACGCCCTCTCTTGCGTTGTTCATATGCACGCGAGTGTATATACGCACGTCAGAGCTCGCGTGCTTTTTTTTCCCGTTGCAAATCCCAGACGCACGGGGTCGCCTCGCCGCCGGCACTTGTTTGCGGTCCGACAAAAAAGAAGAGCATCGCAGCGCGCGCTCATTCGCTGGTTTGCGGGCCGTCGCGCAGTGGGTCCTTTGCCGCGACTGAGCGGACGAAGCCTTTTTTTTAGTAATTCCGTGTTTTTGTCCATTCGTTGTTGTAAGATGAACGAGTTAATTAAATTGAACCGGGAGCGGTGGCTCAGTGCATCAACTGATGTCGCTGCAGCGCCTCTGACAGGGAGGTCCTAGGTTCGTGTCATGATGGCGGCAGGATTTTCTACACTAGCATTTCAGCTAGGTCGAATTCAGTCGCTGTTTGGAGGAGAATTCTAGCGGCCGGCTGCTCTGATCGGCAGTTTTTTCATGGTTTCTCCGATCAATACCAGCGAAGGCCGGAGCAGTACCCTACCAAACGGGCCACGGACCGCGCGCGATGTTTCGTTTCTCTTCCTTGTCCTATCCTTTCCCCTTACACACACACTTACACTAACATACCACTACACTACCACATTCCGGGAGACCGGTCGGGAGCTTAGAGCTTGTCCCGGCTGAGACGGTGGTGGGAGAGTCCTGGTTAGGGGGAAACCCCACTAGCCGACGGTAGGTCGGCGCCGGATCTCGCCATCCAGTGGGGGAAGATCACCGCCATCTCCTGAGAAAAACATGTACCACACTAACGGGACTAATGACCAAAGCAGTTGACGCGCCCGAAAACACGAAAATATCAATTAATCAATTAAATTGAAAGAACTCCAAAGCCCCTGTGCTAATGTTGATTTTCTCCGTTATAAAAAGTATTTTCGACCGCATCACATTAGAGTATAGCATGGGTATGATCATTTTAGTATTAGCTTGAAAATAAGTAGTCCCAGATTTAGTTTATTGTACGGTACGGGAAAACATGACTTTCGTTGCTTAAAAATCAGTAAACATCTGCTGTGAGTTATGTATGCAAAGCGTCAGTGAGCTAGTCACCTTCGATAATATTTTTAATGACTATCACACTGCTACGATCTCCATAGAGGGGAGCACAAACACCAATGAAATTTTATCTTGGCCATTCCGGTCCCTTTTATAAATTGGGTTTTATTATTTACCTGCGTGTAAACAATGAGCTTTTGTGCCCAACCCTATTTGCATTTTATTATTACTATTTTATTATTATTATTATTATTATTATTATTATTATTATTATTATTATTATTATTATTATTATTATTAGCGTTTTGGCCGTTTTTCACCACGCCAACCGTTTCCTTCTGAGGCTCAGTCATATTCTATTCTGGAGAGAGAAAGTAACATTATGGGTACCAGCTTTCCGTCTGTATCCCTTGTTGAGGCAAGAAGTCTTCACTTATGAATCATGAGGTGATAGGATGATGATGAGATTTGATTGTGCTATTTTTTGAAACATCCCAGCATTCGCTTGATCGAAGAAAGCCTCAAAACCCCCGGTCAGGATAGCCGGCCTGGGGGTCGAACCAGGGAGTCACGACGGCCATCGAATCCGGGACACGTTAGCGCGCTACGCACTGAGTCACTTTGCTCGGTTATTATTATTATTATTATTATTATTATTATTATTATTATTATTATTATTATTATTATTATTCTGCTGATGATAAGTGACAATGTAAAAAGGTATGTAATAAGGTATTGACTCCTACATTATAAATTAGACAGCTTGGAATACGTTATTCCTCGAATCATTAAAATCCACCCAGGGATGGATGGAAATTTGCACGCTGAGTATCGTACTACTGATTCGATTACGTACTCGAACCATATTAGCGGTTCATCTCGCAAGCAACAGCTTCTCTCTTCCCACCCCCATTGTGCTTGAAACAGTGTTTGTCGCAGAGAATCGAACCGTTTTGCCCGTGCGCGCCGTTTGGGCGCACCTTGCCCCGGTTCGCTCGAACACCGGGCCCCAGGGGCTGTACGCCCGTGTGTTCGCCTGGCGGGAAACACGATAGTCGGTCGTCCCCGCCCACTGGCGCGTGCTCTCTAGGGCTACCTACCTCCGCGCGCCCCTGCAACAGGGATGTTCAATTTCGCGCTTTCGAAAAAAAAAACCATATGAATTTGTGAAATTATAAAATTTCATTGGACAGTTTTGTCTGCTTTGAAATTTTTTTCCTGGGTAAAATTTGTTCCTTAAAGATAGATTTTGAAATAAGATCTGTGCAATTTTTCGAAAATTTGTGCCCTTTTCGCGTTATTTTGCGTGAAAAAAACTGGCGAGAAAGTAGGTGTTATTTTAGATCACTAGTTTTTTCTAAATTGAACAACTGGATTTAGCCACTTTTTCGTTAGCAGGGCCCAGCAATAAGAGTTTATCTGCTGAGAAATGCCAGTGTTTTCGCGCAGCATTACATAATTTTTTTCTTTACTCCGTAGCGAGAATGTAATAATGAATGCGGCTCGTACGAATGTGTGTTTGGTATACTTATTTCAAAACGTTAACATTTCATTTCTACGCTAGACTCACTTTCTGTACTAATGTAAAATTAAATTTAATGTTCTATTTGTTTGGTTTAATTAATGAGAATATAATTGTGGCAAATGGTTAAAAAATGATGGTAATTGTCGTTTCGATTCATGACGGTATGAATTTACGTTTAGTAGAGTGATCTCTGAAAACAAGACTCATTCATTTCGACATTTGTAATGGATCATATTGGAAATACGAGGCGCCGTTGAGCCCGTGGTTGGACAGCCCTGGTACCCAACCCGCGCAGGGATGGGGGAGGGCAAAGATGAATGAATGAATGAATAAATGCCTTATTTTACGTAATAAACCGAACACTTCAGAACAAAACAAGGAAAGACACCAAAATAAAATTTTATAAAACAATGGCTGCTCCAGTTCTCATGTATGGAAGTGAATCGTGGAGAGCAAAAGAGAGAGATAGAAGTAAAATCCAAGCAGCGGAAATGAGATTTCTCAGAGAAGTTAAAGGCTGCATAAAACAAGATCACATAGAAACGAAGATATCCGTAAAGAACTGTATATATATATATATATATATATATATATATATATATATATATATATATATATATATAATATAAATGAAAAGATAGAGGAATACAGAAAATCATGGAGACATCACATTGGAAGAATGGGTGAAGAAAGAATTCCACGCTTAGTGATGCAATACCGACCGAAGGGTAGGAGAGATGTCGGGAGGCCCAGGAGGAGATGGAGCTGAAGTGCAAGTGAAGATGGAACAGGCATTCATGCCTAATCCCTGAAAAGAAGAAGAAGAAGAAGATTTTACGTAGCAAGACTGAGACCATGAGGCCTGCTCTTCCGTCTGACCACGCAAATTTCGTCACGCTCCTTTCACCTACTAGGGAACAAAGAAGGTATTATTTGGGCGACGAAACAGGCAATTTGAATTTGGATCAGAGGCTTCATTTGGCTTGAGGATATTCTCCATGCAGTAAATCTACTAACATTGGACAGCGGGCTTTACTTCCCCTCCGAAGGAAGGCGTATGAAGGATTTTTTCGCCCTTAAAAATCCACGGCCTTGATCGGGTTTGAACCTGCGAACTTGGGTGCAACAGCCTGATACGCGAACCGTTACACAATTGCGTGGGAGAGGTGGGAGGGGGTGCATAAAATATAGGCCCCCTCGCGCCGGAGCGTTTAGCTGACGTCTTTTCACTTTCGGACCGCCCCCCCTCTCCATCCCCCTCTCAACCACCCTTTCGACCTCAAGCACAAAAAAGCCCAACTTTCATCCTTTAATTCTTTTCGCTCGCGTCGGAACTTTTGGACAACGCCGCAAAGTCGCCACCCGCCGAAACAATTAAGAGTCGATTTCTCCCTCCATTCGCCTTGCCATCCCCCACCCCTCCCTCTCCTCTGCCTTCCCCTTACTCTTTCGTTCTGCCGGCGCCACCTCGCTCGGCACAATCCCTTTCTAACCACTTCTCACAATTAAGTACGCAACTTTTCGCAGTCTTTTTAAAGCTGCGGTGGCCAGCCAGCACGCCCTCGTCAAGAGCCCGTGCCGCGTTGCTCAGCGATGTGGAGGAAGTGGTTAGTGGTTGGTGCTGTTTCTTTGACTGTTGAATGTTGTTTCGCGGTTAAACAGAGTTTTCGTTTATGCAAATGCTTCGGGAACTTCATGCCGGTGGATGCAAGTGCCTACCATTCTCCAGTCTGTACGATAATTTTGAATCAATATCTCAAGGGACTGGGCTTAATATTTGTAGAGCCGACTGCTCCAATAGAACACGACACTTGCTGTTTGTCAGTAAATGTTTTGCTATATTCATTTTTCATTCTAGAATTCACAATTTCGTAGGAATTGGAGAAACGGTTATCTGTTGAAATTATGATGTCCTAGAGAGATGCGAGTTTCGTTAACTAATATTTGAATCTATGTTAATTAATTTCTGATCTAAAAAGAGATCAATTATTGATGGTCATAGCATAACAATTGACAAATAAATCTTCAATTAACAACATTGTGTAGCTTCTTAACTATTTTATCAACTCTAACATTTTTTTGTATTCTCTTGATTCTGAATGGGAGATTTAATTAGTACATCTTCGGGTTGTTGGTAGAAAGTATCTCGTACTACCGAAATTATGCAATTGAGTTGAACGTCACTTACAGTCTTAAGATATATTGTCACATTTTTATTCCCTCTCTCTCTCTCTCTCTCTCTCTCTCTCTCTCTCTCTCTCCACCCTCTCCACCCTCTCCCCTCTTTTTATGTTTTATCCTTCACTCTTCTCTCTCTATCTCTTTCGTTCTTTCTCTCTATCTCTTTCTTTCTCTCTCTCTCTCTTTGTAATTATAATAATGCAACTGTGTAAATAAACAGTGCTAGTAGACATGCTAATTATTTCGTACATAAATTATAATGCTCAGGATAGTGATGAAGTCAAATGGCCAACAATTAGTTTTGTGAATCTGTAATTATGAAATATTGCTTTGCGTAGTATATTTGAAGGGAAATGTAGGGTTTAAGGAAAGTTTATTCTGCTCAATAAATTGAGCAGCTCTTGCATGTTCATTCACAGAAAATAATCTAAAATACATATTTAAGAGAAACTGGGTAATGTCACTTAAAAATATTATCTATTGATTTTCAATGATTAAAAGTAGATTTTGTGTTGGTAAAAATATTAATCCACTATATTATGCTAAGCGAAAAATGTCTGAATGAAAATACTACTGTTCTGGGCAGTCAGTTTCGGCGCGTCGAAGTGAGTGTTACATTCTTGGATAAGGCGCCTGGGATATTACGATTTACTTAAGGTTTGGATATATTTGCAGGTGCTATTTTCTTCAAAAAATCATTTTCTGTTCAACAGAATAGCATACACAGTAATCAATTCAAGGAAAAGAAGAAACATTTTACTTACGTTTATATTTGAAAACAAACAAAAAACACTCGAGCTAGTCACTGTGCTAGTCATTGAGATGAACTATGAATATAACTTCGGTTGTCGACTAGAAAATGATACAATGTTGATTTTTATAACAATTTAGGAGAAGTTTTTTGTGCTAGAAACCGGGATAGGTGGCTCCGTGCATTAACTGATGTTACTGAAGTGCATCTGACCGGGAGTTCCTAGATTTCCGACTGCGCCAAGATTTTCGAAACTAGCTAAACAGCTAGACGAATTCAGTCACTGTCTGGAGAAGAATTCTAGCGGCCAGATGTTCTGATAGGTAGTTTTCCGTGGTTTCTCCGATCAACACCAGGTGAATGCCGGAGCAGTACCCAAACAAACGGCCCACGGACCGCGCGCGATCTGTCCTTCCTCTTCCTTGTCATATCCTCTCCCCCTTACACACACACTTACACTAACATGCACTACACTACCACATATTCCGGAAGACCGATGGGGAGCTTACAACTTGTCCCGGCTGGGGCGGTGCCCCGCTGGTGTTGATCGGGAAAACCACCTGGTGCCCTAGTAGGTGATAAGAAAGGAGGTACACCACCTTCCAGGATATCACATGCAACATACTAACGGGAGAAGTGACCACAGGTGACTATGGTGACCATGGTGTCCATGGTGACCATGGTGACCATGGTTAACGAGCTCAGAAACAAAGTAATGAATTAATCCAACCTTCAAGAAGACCATGACAAGACGGTCGGAAGATCATCACAATCTTCGAAGTGAGGTCACCCGCACAGTAGAGATCATAACTGTGGTGGCGTAAATCTATGTCTTATCTTAAGAAATTTTTGAATACTTAAAAACTTGCATTAGGGGAAGTGTTAAGCCCTGTGACGGCAATATAAGATTTTCAAAGTGTGTGATCCACTTTCTCAGTAACTATTAATTGGACATAAACCAAACTTGACATGCTGATTTAGACGCACCTCGTACATTTCACTTTTTTTAGATTATCTAAATGTAATGTTTCAAAATAATGTTTGTAATAATAAAACAAATTGACCAGCAAATTCAGAATAATTTTATTAATTATTACAAAACCACTATTTGAGGACAGTGACTATGTTTTGCTTAGTTTTTAAAATTTACATGTTTTGTTCTTCTGCCATTAAATTATTGGAATGGTTTTTGAATTATAAAATAGGTTTTAAAAGAATAGAAAAATTAAAGATTAGCTTAATTAACTCATTAAAGGAAATGTGCGCATGAAATTTGAAGTTGTTGGTAGACAGTAGATACACATTAATGGTACTTGCTAGTTGTTGAAACACTCAGAACATCATCATACTCTATCTGTCTGCCTCTGTGTCTGAGCGAGATAGCACCACCGACTGCACGTCAATAATTCTAACGTTTGCCGCCTTGGAGTGGAGCGTTGGCATTGACGCAGCCTGGAGTCGTAAAAGTGTTTCATTGTTGGAAGGCGGACAGCCAGAGTGATATGGCTGTCAGTAAACAAAAGAAATAAGTCATAAACTTTTGGATAAAAATATTATATCCAAATAAACAGACCAACCCGCTACTTCTGCCAAATTTGAACAAACGATATAAGTAACAGTTATTCCTTCTTTACAAGCGTGGCGAAATATTCTCTAACAGAGCTAAAAGTCCTGCCCTGCATTTTGCTAACGCTGATGGGAAAAAGAATTCCTTTAAAATCTCTCAGGTATTGAGAGAAATTTTGCATTTGGTTAACATTTTCTGGAAATATTTTCCGTTAATGAAATACAGAATAGGAAAAATAATTAACATTATGAACTAGTGGTGCTAAAATAGCACGCACTTTTTCAAAAAATCAATCAATCAAAAACTTCCTCGAAACAAGTTTTTCTGTGCGTCTCTTAAAATGAACGAACATAGCCGGATTTTTAGTTTTAAAAAATGAGCTTGTATCATCATAGCTTTTGAAGACCTCACGATTTTGATGACGGGCGTTTGGTGCAATTACTAGCAGGATTATGCCACTCCCAACGGAATAAAATATGGCTGTTTATGTTGCAGTAACAAACGATTGAATTGCAATGCCATCCTCCAACAGCCGTCGCAAAGCGCCGTTGCCAACCGACGGGTGGAGGGGGGCGGTGGGGGCGGGGCGGTCGGAGGGGCTGTGATTGATTTCGCTCCTCGCCGCTCGGCGCGCTGCTGTTCGCACGTGTTGACATCGGCGAATAATATTTACATTCGGCAAAATGGATTTCGGTGAGCGCGCAGCTCGAATCACAAATGTTTGGGAGCACAGCGTTCGAGGCGTGAAGGCGACATGTAGTGTGTAGCATATCTTGTAGCCATGTGGACGGTGTTGACGTTTTGTTACATATACATGCATTTATTTGAACTGCAAGTGGGCATGACCCGCTGGCAGTTAATTGCAATAATAATAATAAAAATAATAATAATTAATAATAATATTCAATATTATAAATATATTATTTACAATAATGGTGTATAATAATAATTGTAATAATAATAGTAATAGTAATAATAATCATAATAATAGTAATAATAATAATAATAATAATAATAGTAATAGTAATAATAATCATAATAATAGTAATAATAATAATAATAATAATAATAATAATAATAATAATAATAATAATAATAATAATAATACTTAATAATACTTAATAATACTTAATAATACTTAATAATACTTAATAATAATAATAATTAATAATAATGTATTTTATTAATGTCGAGGCTTAAGCCATAGGTCCTGCTCTTCCGCCTAACCACTGAATACATTAATACAGGGTAGTAACATGTAAGAGGGGAGGGCAGTCAGTACATTTACGTATGGGAATGCAAAACTAGGGACCATCCCGGCATACGCCTTAAGCGATTGAGTAAACCCAGAAAACCTCCATCAGGATAAATATTATATACAGTATAAAAATAATATTTCATGGACACAAAATATGGCAAAATTAAGAGAGTCACACAATTGAAATACCTGGGGAAAATAATTCAGGAAAATGTAATTGAAACTAAGGCCAATGAATCTCGTATATGTAAAAAATATGGAAACAGCATATCGTGTTTTTCAAAATATATATAACGAACAGTGTATGTCAAAGGACATGAAACTGAAACACTATAATATAGTGACAAAACCAAAATGTCTATAAGGCTCATAAACACTAATATTTAACAGGAAAGAAGACATAGAAAATATGGGAAAAAGGAATGCAAAATTATTAGGAAACACTCATTTCTAGTGTTTGTTGTCTGCATCGAAACGAGAAGTCAAAATCGAAAAGCGCTTCGATTCTGGAATAACATCTGAAACAAAACGGAATATATTTGCAGATAAAAATTTTTTTATTTTATCTTTTATCAATTACGTGTAATAAAGAGTAATTGTATTGCAGTGAAACATTTTGATATTTAGGAAAACAATCCGTTTAGCGTGCCCCTGATCAAAAATGTGGATTTTTCTTACTCTTATGTATAGTAAATTTCACTCTGAAATACGTAGTAAACTCAGACACTTTTTTCTGGGTCCTTGATACCAAAAAGTAAATTTTCACCTTCCTATAACTTTCTCTGGAACTTAAACCAGGGTTTTCACCAAATGATATTTTGTTATAGATCTGGTTGTTATCAAATTCCCTTGAATTTGATACGTATATTTTCATTTTTGAATTTAACTTCAACTCCAAGTAGATTTTCAACATTTTGTCAAAAATGTGCACAAACTAAGTGCACATAAATATTGACAACGTTGAGATTTGATACGTCCATTAATAAATAAATATATTTTTGAAATTTTGAAGCATTGAATACCTTAACATTAAAAAAAAGACACTATATACTCTTAAGAACTGCAAGGATTTGAACCTAAACGATCCTTAATTAATGTTTTTGAATGTTGAGATAAAGATACGATTAATCTGTGAAATGAATGTGCATGAGAATGTGTATGCGGATGGATACTCGGGGAAACATGTGGGTAAGACGCGAGGAAACGTGTGTCGGTTTCTGGAAACGTGTGATGTGCCTTTACGTTCATCATAATGGTACAGTTTGGCGACTGGCCGTTCGAAGTTAGAATCCAGTATGAAGTTACGTTCACTTTCAAAACAATGACTTGCTAAGTGCAGAATATTCGGATGTGTCAAAATATTTTTATTTAAAGTTTAAAATAGCAGTTTCAATACAATACTCCCTTTTAGTATGCCGTAGCAGTCGACGATTTTGAAAATGAGACCTAAATCTGAGAAAATCGCTGCAACATTTGTTTCTCCTACAAATCTATTTATTTTTTTAAAATTATAACTTACTTTTCATTTCATTAAGTGCAATAAAGTCATTGGAGTGATATAGGAATTTTGGATGCAGATTGAACTCAATAGCAATGAAACCAATAATGCTTATTCATATATATTATTGTACATTCATGTAAACACCTAAATTAAATTTGTATGGTAATATCAATTAAATTTTTAAAAAATCTAGGTATTTCCCATCACTGATTTTTGTATTAAAATAATATTTATTTGCGATCGAGCTTTTATGCTTATGATACCAAGCAATCCCAAAAGTCTCAGAGATGTATGTTTTTGTCGTAAAAGCAATAAGAAAAGATCAACCTGAAAATAGAGACTCGTGGAAGTCTAGTAAATCTGCAGTCAAAGCGAAAATTCCGTTGTAATGTTGACGAAGTATAAGCGGAGGTCATAAAATAATATTTATTACGTTCACTTACTTTTGGATCAAGCGGCAATATCTGCATTTCTTTTAAGCGGAGTTCAGCGTTTTTCCAAGATCTGTACGAAGAATCGTCGTTTGTTGGTGTGTTTATCGTATGGTGCACGTAATTGAACTCGAATTCAACCGCGCTCAGTGCTATCCCTCTTGCGTTTGTTGATCCAAGCTGCCTTTGCGCGATCTCTACTACCTCAGCAAGACCAAACTGGCACTCTTTCACCTACAGGGGCCTAGAAAATTTGAATGCTTTCCGAATGTAGGCCTTCTCAAGTCAGCATATATTTTGTAATGCGTAAAGTTTTCTAATTAGTTAAGAACGCCATGAGAAACAAATACGTTTTATTCTCTGTTACTCTAATTACCACAATAATTACTTTCATTTTATTGTACAGTATTTGTATATTTCACATGTAATGGTAATGTATGGATAAAATAATAAAATACTGGTACAAAAAAAACAACAACAACAAGATGTCTAGGTTTCGCCATGATTCTCCCAGTTGTCCAAAACGTTTTTATTAAGAACATTGGATGTGATCCTAAAAAAATCAATAGTTACGTATTATATGAAATATTTACTACGAATCTGCACATTTTTTGAATTGTATACAAGAATATTTTGTATATGTGCATTAGGTAACTTTTGAATGCCTGTAAAATATTAGTTCTGCACGTTTTGAAGTTATGAAAGTATATTAAATAGAAATAACAAATACTGTACAACATCATAAACTATAGAAGCTAGCAATAGGCTGTCTGTTAGTAACGATTGACAAGAAAAGTTCCAAATATTTGTTTATAGACAGTCAAATTATAAAATTTTATTATTTCATATTAAAAACATACATCGTTTCTTGTAAACGATGTATGTTTTTAATATGAAATAATAAAATTTTATAATATTTCGAAACGTACTACCTTAAAGGTAGTACCGAATTCTCTTATTATAAGAAATGTTCTTATATCAGTTATCTTACTAAAGTTATTACAGAGAATATTTAAGTAAGGGTAGATCATGTCTGTGTGGGTCGGGGCCACGTTGGGCGCCATGTACGCCGGGTATTTTGACACACTGAGGGGCCGAGACCCACGTCAGACAACCTGGCCAGGAATGGGTGATTCCGGGATGTGCCGCCAGGGGCAGGCCAGGCGCCAGCTGGTAAAGGAGCGAGGCCTTTCTTCAGCACCGCCCCTACCTTGCCCGTCGAGCTGGAAGGCGCAGCGAACTGTGGTTACTAGGCTGATTGAACTTTTGGCGACTACAGTACCGGCAGCGTACAAGTGACTGACAGTTCGATACGTTTTTGCCAGACATTACTACGCTCATTGCACCACCTTTCATGACAGGTAAATTATGTCTCAAAACATTCACACTTCCTGACAGGTGACGACGAATCTCGATATCGTGTTCATAACCTTCGCCACAGCCAAACCTTATCGCCTCCGCGACATCGTGTGAGTGAGATGAGCGACAACGCTGAACCCTGGTTGTGAGAAAGTAGACAAATCCTCGCAAGCTGATTGCTTCAGAGCAGCTGACAAGTCGTACCACAGCAGGTGGCGAGAGAACTGTCAGAGTGGCTTATACGCTACCGGTACTGTAGTGCATCCATAGGGGGAGCAGCGGTGGCTCAGTGGAAGGGCACTGGTTCCCTGACCAGAAGGTCTCAGGCTCGAATCCCGACTAGGATGGGATGCTTGTCTAGTGATTGTCGTTCAGGATGGCTCTGAGGTTGATTCAGCCTCACTTCCAAATGAGTACAATGATCCTTCCTGGGGGATCTTCTCCTTGTGTCAGTGGCGATGAATAGGCGGAGCCCTACCTTTACCTCTCCTTTGAGCCACATCGGTCTGTGCGCGAATTCACAGGGGTACCTTTATCTTTACCTTTACCTTTACTTTTGTCTTTATCTTTACCTAGTGGATTCCTAGGGGTAACTCCTGGCGGTTACTAACTTAACTGGTAGTTTGGTACATGATTCCTGGATTTTTCGTTGTCTACTGTATTTATAGATACATTAAATTGATGCTGGTCACGAACGGTTTTTCCTGGATTACTTGCCTGATTTGTCGATATTTAAGTGATGAATATATATTCCAGACTGCCATTACAAGATTGCTGAAGCGAATTACATTATTCCATGTTTTGGTTGGTGAATGTTCATAGAAATAAATGCATTATTATGAGTGGTAATACAGCGGATATGGTTTGAACGAGTTAAAACGTACGTAGGAAATCTTTATTGTATTCAGCATCGTAAATTGCACATGACCAGAATATAAATTCAGCTCCCACAGGAGTTCATACTAATAATTTATTTCTGCAAATGAACATATGCTCGGTGGCAGTTAAGCAAAAATAAATAAAAACAAATATAAAATTAAAAGAAGCAATAGAAATATTAAAAAAATATGGTTCAAATAAAAACACAAATAGTAATAAAAATAGATAAAATGTGCCCATCTTTATTTCGTATCCTTCTCTTCGCGTCACTATTTGTCCATTTAATATCTGGTAATTTATTCATTGACGGTAAATATATACACCGCATTTTGCCCGCACATTTGTTGGCTTTTTCTTGTCCTCAAAAATGTCACTGTATTTCACTGATGCTTACTGCACTCTACACTAGCGCTCTTGAGGATTCTCGAACGCATCACTTGCGTACTCCTGAAAAGAGTGACAAGCACCTTTCCAGGAAAATTCTTCCAGTCAACTATTCTTCCAGTCACTATTTACAAAGCTGAATTTTCCTGCATCTGTTCTTTGTTTTTTGAATTTTATTTTGTGAGCGGTCGCCCCTATTTAAGTAACATGTCATTTCCAGTCTTTCACTAATTGCTTTCCGCGCCGGTTGCTGCGAGTACGCCTTGAAGAGGGTGCATCGTCGTTGATGGCAGACAACCTCCTACGTGGAAAAAAACAACATATTACAGGAGAAAGAAAAGCCACTTCTAGATGCTAATAATGTACAGTTGGTTAAGTTTAGGCATTATTCACTTTATTTAAAATACTATTTAATATTTCTTTATTGTAATATTTTTCTGAAAGCATTTTCCGAAAACCTCCCATGTGGCTGTTACCACATACGAGATATTCTATCATCAGTTATATGTAAAGGTCACATAGGTGTTTTTTTTAATTTTTTGAGACAATTTCTAGTTTTCTTGGGAAATTTTCTTATTAAACTAAAGAACAAGAAAATTCTGAATCATTAAAACCAAAATGTAAAACCCGCAATTCCGTCACATAGGATGTCGACGACATATTCGCGAAGCGACAGCTCGATTTGCTAGCCGATGACGGTGAGCCTGAAGACGGTAACGCGCGGCGAGCATGAGGTTGCTGGATGACGAAGGCGAAAGGGGGAGGGGGGGCGTCGGCCGGGGCGAGTGGTGCGGTCCGGCCGGTCAGCGGTCAGCATCGTGGGGTGGCGGGCGGCTGCGGTGGCCGGAGCAGCGGCGGTGCCCGACCGCAGGGATCAATACAGGGCCTCCGGAGTCAATTATCTTGAGCGCAAGGAGCGCGCGCCACGCCGCGCCGGGGGGCGCCCCGTAATCAGGAGGGAGCGGCGACGCCGAGCGCTGACGGCGGCGGTGGATGGAGGCAGCGGGCGGGGGGAAACGGCGCGGTAGGAATGGGTGAGCGCCAAGGAAGGCGGCGGGTGGTGACGGCGGGATGTGACGGCGGATTGTGACGGCGGATTGTGACGGCGAGTTGTGACGGCGAGTTGTGACGGCGGGTTGTGACGGCGGGTTGTGACGGCGGGTGGTGACGGCGGGTGGTGACGGCGGGTGGTGACGGCGGGTGGTGACGGCGGGTTGTGACGGCGGGTTGTGACGGCGGTTTGTGACGGCGGGTTGTGACGGCGGGTTGTGACGGCGGGATTGTGACGGCGCGGGTTGTGACGGCAGGTTGTGACGGCGGGTTGTGACGGCGGGTTGTGACGGCAGGTTGTGACGGCGGGTGGTGACAGCAGGTGGTGACGGCGGAGTGGTGACGGCGGGTGGTGACGGCGAGGTTGTGACGGCAGGTTGTGACGGCGGGTGGTGACGGCGAAGGTGGTGACGGCGGGTTGGCGGCGGCGGGTTGTGACGGCGGGTGGTGACGGCGAGGTTGTGACGGCGGGTGGTGACGGCGAATTGGTGACGGCGGGTGGTGACGGCGGGTGGTGACGGCGGGTTGTGACGGCGGGTTGTGACGGCGGGTTGTGACGGCGGGTTGTGACGGCGGGTTGTGACGGCGGGTTGTGACGGCGGGTTGTGACGGCGGGTTGTGACGGCGGGTTGTGACGGCGGGTGGTGACGGCGGGTTGTGACGGCGGGTTGTGACGGCGGGTGGGGACGGCGGGTGGGGACGGCGGGTGGTGACGGCGGCGTCATGCGGTTGTAAATCATGTGTGAAGAACAAATACATGAAGTGCATATTTTTTATTTTTATAATTGAATTACGTTCGCATGATCCTCATCATTCATCATCCATAGTGTGGGCTGAAGTTCGGGTATAATTGTCACTTAAATATACATGTATTGTAGAAACCCTGTTTTAAACAAGAGTTAAGAAAATTACTTATGGTTGGTATGAAATGTGCTTAAATAAAAAGCGTACGCAAAGAAAACTTCTGGGATAAGATCTCATTGCTAAGTTTGAAATTGAAGAATCTAGGTGAAGTCATAAGGGGTTCTTTGAAGTTTTGGATAGCGGGTGCTTTTAAAAATTTGATCTGTGCCTTTTTCGCATCGTTAACTCTATAAACGTACCATTCAGTTAATGAAGAGAAAAAATGAATATTGTGGTGTCTTAAGAACCAGGTCAATACATCTCATGTTTTCTCCTCTCTTCGTATACGTTGCTACTGTACTCTCAATTCCCTCCGCGTTCCCTTCAGTGTTTGCTTATCTTAGTATTATCTCTATCTCATTATTCTTGCTTCACTCCTTTACTTCACTCATTTGAGCCCATTTTCATTTGTTAGTTTATGAGACATCGTCCATCTGCTTTAAGTTGATACGTTATATGAACGGTATCACCCATAAAAAAATTCTTACAGGGAAAAACCCTATGTGCTTTTAAAAGTATTTTCTTCCCTGATTATTCGAAATGAGCATTTTAAGCCACATAGTAAATACAATTTAAGGTTATAATTATCTACGTAAAAGTGGTAAAAAGGTTTATTATTCTATCTATTCGAATATTTGAGCACAAAATCGTATTTATTCATTCTATTAGGCAATTTACATAATTTTATAACCGAAATTGTTATGCACTTGCGTTAACTATTAAGTTCTTTAATTGCTGGTTCACCGATTCATCAATTATTTTGATAATAGCAATAACTGAAATACGAGGATCATTGATAAAAGTGCATTGAATTTGTACTAATGAAACAAAGAAAGAATTCAAAATAAACATTTTAGAACATTTCGTGAAGGGTGTATTTTCTTCATCTTGAAACTAGATTAGATATGAGAAGGAATTCCAAAGTATAACTTGGTCTTCTTGGAAATTCCTTTCCCGCGCGAATGCTTTTCTCTGAAGGATTCATGGCAGAAGTTCCACTTGCTCGACTGTATGTCAGGGGCGGCGGGAGACCCGCATCTCAATTCACACTCTCCAAACAAAGCCTCCGTCACCTCCCTTCACCTGTTTGTGCGTTGGCAGCCCCGCCGCCGCTGCCGTTGCCTTTCACACTTTCAAGCATCCGCCTCCGCTCTGCTGCTCTGCTGCGTTTGCTGTATCTGCGAGTCCCGCATTCTCCGTTCGCCCCGGCCCCCACTTGTGGCCTCCGAGCTCTGCCTGCCTAACTCTGTTCCACTGCTCTATCATCTCCGCTCTACCCCCAGTCTCTGTGTCCCTGCTCTACCTCCCTCCGCTCTGCTTCCCAAATTGCCTCCATACTCTGCCCCTAACTGTGTCCCTGTTCTACATCCACTTGCTCTACCCCTCTCCGCTCTATTCTCCAAGCTCTGACACCATGCTCTGCCCCCTAAACTCTGTGCCACTAGCTCTACCTAATCCGCTCTACCCTCGCTCTGTCCCCACCGTTCTACCCACTCCGCTCTACCCCCAAAATTGTGCCTTTGCTCTACATCCCTCCGCTCTACTCCCCAAACTGCCTACATGCTCTGTCCCAAACTGTGCCCCTCTACTCCTGGAGATCAGCCTCCATGCTCTGTCCCTCCCAACTCTGTGCCTCTGATATACTCCCACTGCTGTATCCCATCCCGCTCTACTTCCCAAGCTCTGCCTTTTTGTGTCACACTTCCTCTCTCACCCTTCCGCGTCGCCTCCATCCCATCCCCACGCTGCCCTGCCCCGCTCTTCGTCGACCTGCTTCGTCTGTGTCTCCTCCCAGTCCCTACAAGACTTCTCTGCAACGGCTCCCCCCACTCCGCTCTTCTCGTTTGCGTTGCTCGTCGTGTCTGCTAAATATGTTCTCGCCCGATCTTCCTTCTCCACCTGCAGAACCTTCTCTATCTGCTGAAACTTCTCAAACCGCTCAACCAGCTCGTATTGCTGTTACTGCTCAAGGTGCTCTTACTGCTCAAGGTGCTCTTACTGCTCAAGGTGCTCTTACTGCTCAAGGTGCTCTTACTGCTCAAGGTGCACTTACTGCTTCACCGGCTTCATACGGTCGGCTCTACCTGCCTTGCCTCGCCCACTCCGACCCCAATCCCGCATCGACAATTCCGTGTCCACTCAGACATTCTGCCAATTCCTCTTCAAGGCCACCACTCCTCATCCTATCTCCTGACTCCAACTGTTCTCATCCGGCGTCGCTTTTTCCCCCCTGGCTCGCGTTTCTCCATTCTGCTCCTCTTCGTTCTAAGTCCACCTCCTTCCGCCCCGCCTGTTCATGCTCTGCGTTTATCTTTTTTGCTTATACATGTCCGTCACTATGCTCGCTCCTCTTTCATTCATCGGAATTTTCGCTACACGCCTCCGTTCACCTCCCGGTCTTCCCCGTATTTGCATCGCCCTTGCACACCCTCAGTTTCTCTAGCTGTGTTTTTGTTGTTTCACTAACGGTCTTACACTGCTGTCGTTCTCGTTGACTTGAGATTTCAAACTACCCCTCTAACCCTTGAGTGCATTCCAGTTTTTTGTCATTCCTCCCCTACAAATACTTCACCTCATTTACTAGTTTGCTTTCATTTCCAGTATATCTTTCACGCGTTTCCTTGACACATCGCCTCACAACTTGCATCCACCACCTTAAGACCATCCGCTGTTCTTTTTAAATTCGTAGACTCATTACCTCATATCACACATTCAACAGAGATTGTTAAAATGCACATACCGTGAAAATAAAACATTTCTTAAAAATCAGTTACTTTTCGGGGATAAAGAATGTGTTTGAATATACTTCACGATATTCATAGGTTAATAATAAAAGTGCGTTTTTACTTGGATTAGTCTATGATTCAAAAACGGTCACTAACCACTACACTGCCATCACCTTTAACTCCGAAACCATCTCCTCCACGAATCGACTCCCTGCTTCCACTCCCCGCCTCGTCTCCACCTCGCTCTCCGCCACACCCCTCCCCCCCAACCTCACCACCCGATCCTTTTCACCCCTTCCTAAACGCCCCGCACTCTTTGTTCCTCTCTCTATGCCCTGCCCACTCTTCCCCACACGCTCTGTCCCGCCACCACTGCCCTGCCCACTCTGCCCCGCCCTCTTTGTCCCGCCCTATCTACCCCACACCCTCAGCCCCACCCTCTCTCCCCCCTCTGCCCGGCCCGCTCTGACCCGTCCCCTCTTCCCCCCTCCGCCCCCTGCCCTTTGTCCTGCTCCCTCATTCCCGCCCGCTCTGCCCCGCCCCCCGCTGCCCCGCCCCCCTCTGCCCCGCCCCCTGGGCTCCCCGCCTCCCCTCTTGCCCTGCCCCCTCTGCCCTGCCCTCTGTCCTGCCCTCTGCTCCCCGCCCCCTCTGCTCCGCCCTCTACCCTGCCTCCTCTACTCCCTGCCCCCTCTACCCCGCCCCTCTCCCCCGCCCCCTCTCCCCCGCCACCTTTGCCTCGCCAACTCTGCCCCTCCCCCTCTACCCCCCAGATCTGTCTCGCCCCCTCCTCCCCGCCCCCTGCCCAGCCTACTCCACCGCGAGAAGTCTGCCCCTCCCTCTCTGCCTCTCCCTCTCTCCTCCTCCCTCTCTGCCCCTCCCTCTCTGCCCCACATTTTCTACCCCTATATGCTCTGCCCTCTCTGCTCTGCTCCCTCTTCCCCGCCTGCACTGCCACGCCCCCTCAACCCCGGCCACTCTGCCCCGCCTGCTCCGCCCTGGCCACTGCCGCGCCCCCTCTCACCCACCCCTCTGACCCGCCCCCTCTAACCCGCCCCCTCTGTGTCTCCCACTCTGTCCCTCCCCCTCTGTCCCCCAGATCTCTCTCGCCCCCTCCTTCCCTTCCCCCCTGCCCAGCCTACTCCACCGCGCGAAGTCTGCCCCGCCCTCTCTGTTCCACCCGGTCTGCCCCGGGAACTCTGCCCCTTCTATCGCCCACACCGCCCCGCCCCACCCCGCCCCGCCCCACCCCCTCTTCTTAGCGCATCCTCCACCCCGTCCCAAGTAGTCGTCTAGGCGGCGCGGCATCGGGGGGCCGCTGTCTGCCCGTCGCCGTATTTTCGGGCGCGCTCTAATTGCATTCCTCGCCGCTCGTTGGCGCACCTCGTTCGCGCGCATCCCTCTGCCGGCGGCGGCGCCGCCCCCGCGCATACAGAGTAGTGTTTTCATTCCTCCGCGCGCCGACTGCTTTCGCAGCCGCCTTAACGCGGCGATTGATGGCGGCTTCGATCATTGTCTTCTGCTGCACATCTCCAGAATTTACTCACGAAATATATTTGGGACTCCTGATAATTGGTCAATTTAGACGCGATTAAAACGTACACTAAATGATGCTTGTTTAATTCGGAATGTTAAAACTCTTATTAGGACTTCATATATTCAATTATAGTCGTGTTTCTTTATTTTTCCTGCGTGCCGATTTATTGTCAGTTCAAGTTTTACAATCTTGTAAAAGTACAACCTCCTGTACTTGGGTCCAACCTAGCCGATGATACTTCATCAGCTCTCACGGTGACGTCGTCACGGTGACGTCATCATGGCGACGTCTTCATGGTGACGTTATGATGGTGACGTCATCATTGTGACGTATAAGCACCCAATTGGACGAAACGTAACAGCTGATCAGCTGTCATCAGCTAGGTTACAGAAAACTAAATATAACACACGACTAAATTTAAATATATTGAAATGTATGATTTGTACAAATAGATACATTTTTAAGTGTTTGTTTGTTTGTTTGCTTGCAGGTACGTCGAGATCTACTAGAAGGTTATCGTGCATGCAACCTGGTAAGTTAATTTTCTTTTCAAGTCTGTAATACTTTTGCAGATGGATATAATGATTTTGATCCAAGGAATACTCATCAAAGTTTGTACGGTCAAACATTGAAATCAGCTAAAATGGCATTTCGGGATTTGTATTCACTTTCGACGGAGAGTAACGTAAGTGCTTCTATGCGCACTAGCAAACACATACCAAAACGTGCTTAATATTAAAAACAAGGCTTCAATCTTGGAACAATTTTACGTCATCAATTACTAGACAGACCCCCTCCCCTTGATATGGCAAAAAAACCAATACTTGCGCACCGATGAAATCCATCTCATTCATGTTAATGGACTTAAATGGTAATAAGTACTCACAACCGCAAGACATTCGGAATTTACTTGCTGTATTTTTTGCTAAGAACTCCAGCCACAACAAAGCTAGATTATAGAGTCGTAGCTTATAGTTCAGCCAGCAACCATCTACTAAGAACATTGGACCCTATAGTCAATTCTGCATGCCGCGTAAATTTGGGTGCCTTCAGGACAAGCCCATACATTAGCTTAGTAGTTGAAGCGAGCCTTGTTCCTTTAGACCACCATGGAAAGTTTCTATGCTTGAAATTTGCGTACTCTATTTATTGTCGTCCCACAAATCCCACACTTAATTATATGTCATCTTTTCAAGACCTTCCAATATGCAAATCATCCTAACTATCCTAAACCGCCGACTGTTTGACTTGCTACGTACCGTGATGAACTTGGCGTGAAGTTTCATGATATCATACAGAGGAAACTCAACCCGTTTCCCCCTTGGGATCATTTTCTCCTGTCAATCAATACGTAAGCTAAATTTGCAAATCCTGATATCCCAAAACCTATCCGTAGTCAATTAATCCTGGAGATTCAGCACACATTTGTAAACAATAGCCAATATTTTCACGGATGGATCCAAGCAAAAATCAAGATCTAGTGGAGCTGTTATGTCCATTAAGTACTTTTATCACCTCCCGGATTTCTATTCCACATTCTCATGTGAAGCTCAGGCTATTATAAAAGCTGAGCCTATTATAAAAGCTCAGGCTATTATAAAACCCTATTAGCATCCTAAGGTCATCTAACTCGGATATTGTTATTTTTTCTGACTCGGTGTCTGTTCTATCCTCCGTCCGCAACCGACATTTTCTAAATCCCCTGGTCGAAGAAATCTAAGAAAAGCTTTATCACACGTTCTCTAAAGGATACTGCATTAGAATAGCTTGACTTCCTTCTCACATAGGCATCCAAGGCAATGAAGCGAAAACAGCAATTTCTTCCCGAAATTAAAACTAAAGCTGGCGGCTCACTTCCTGACCTTAAAAACTACCTCTTATTTGCAGTTAAGAAGCTTCGGGACCGTAACTAGAAAATGTTGCCTTCTAAATTGCATGCAGTCAGGAAGAATATTGAGGAATATTCCTTCACGTCCATTAGTCTTAGCAGAAAATATCAAATGATTATAACTAGACTGCGTGTAGATCATTTTTTTAGTCATAGCTACTAGATGAAAAAGTCTATTGATGATCCTTACCCAAATTGCGGTCTTCCAGTATCTACTAAGGACCTTATTGTTGATTGCCATGTAATGACGACTGACCGAGCAAATCTTAATATTAATAGTGGTGTTCATTTTATATTCAACTCTTATCCGGGACACATGAATATTATTTAACTCCTTACCAAATTTAATCTGGTAAATTATATTTAGCAATTGATTATTATATTGTCAATATCATGTACACGTACTATATTAATGATCTATCTCTAATGTACGTGTATTCCATGCAATTTTGTAACCATTGTATATTTGTAAGTACTATATTTTTGTAACTGTGGTCGCTAATGATCTAGTTGTTTCTAAGGTGACTTTCAAAAATTATTAAAAAAACAACAAAAAACAGATTCCCGCGTATGCGTATATACCCACGTTTTACGAATATATACAATCTTACTCGAATACAAGAACTTACTCGAATACAAGAACTTACTCGAATACAAGAACTTACTCGAATGCAAGAACTTACTCGAATGCAAGAACTTACTCGAATACAAGAACTTACTCGAATACAAGAACTTACTCGAATGCAAGAACTTACTCGAATGCAAGAACTTACTCGAATACAAGAACTTACTCGAATACAAGAACTTACTCGAATACAAGAACTTACTCGAATACAAGAACTTACTCGAATACAAGAACTTACTCGAATACAAGAACTTACTCGAATACAAGAACTTACTCGAATACAAGAACTTACTCGAATACAAGAACTTACTCGAATACAAGAACTTACTTACTCGAATACAAGAACTTACTCGAATACAAGAACTTACTCGAATACAAGAACTTACTCGAATACAAGAACTTACTCGAATACAAGAACTTACTCGAATACAGGAACTTACT
This sequence comes from Teleogryllus occipitalis, assembly GCA_011170035.1. Lineage (NCBI taxonomy): Eukaryota > Metazoa > Arthropoda > Insecta > Orthoptera > Gryllidae > Teleogryllus > Teleogryllus occipitalis. The sequence continues at coordinate 29,426 of BLKR01011518.1, forward strand.
CGAATACAAGAACTTACTCGAATACAAGAACTTACTCGAATACAGGAACTTACTCGAATACAGGAACTTACTCGAATACAAGAACTTACTCGAATACAAGAACTTACTCGAATACAAGAACTTACTCGAATACAAGCACTTACTCGAATACAAGCACTTACTCGAATACAAGCACTTACTCGAATACAAGCACTTACTCGAATACAAGCACTTACTCGAATACAAGCACTTACTCGAATACAAGCACTTACTCGAATACGCATACGCATACAAATACAAATACAAATACAAATACAAATACAAATACAAATACAAATACAAATACAAATACAAATACAAATACAAATACAAATACAAATACAAATACACATACAAATACAAATACAAATACAAATACAAATACAAATACAAATACAAATACAAATACAAATACAAATACAAATACAAATACAAATACAAATACAAATACAAATACAAATACAAATACAAATACAAATACAAATACAAATACAAATACAAATACAAATACAAAATACAAATACAAATACAAATACAAATACAAATACAAATACAAATACAAATACAAATACAAATACAAATACAAATACAAATACAAATACAAATACAAATACAAATACAAATACAAATACAAATACACGTACGCAGACGCATACAAATACAAATACAAATACAAATACACGTACGCAGACGCATACAAATACAAATACAAATACAAATACACGTACGCAGACGCATACAAATACACATACAAATACACGTACGCAGACGCATACAAATACACATACAAATACAAATACAAATACACGTACGCAGACGCATACAAATACACATACAAATACAAATACAAATACACGTACGCAGACGCATACAAATACACATACAAATACACGTACGCAGACGCATACACATACACGTACACATACACATACACGTACGCAGACGCATACACATACACGTACACATACACATACACGTACGCAGACGCATACACATACACGTACACATACACATACACGTACGCAGACGCATACACATACGCATACACACGTATACGTAGTCACTCAGAATTCTCTCGGTAGTTAACTGTCAGACTAATCAATTCGCTTTGAATAAACCAAGGATAGCGTAACTCACTGGAAACACAAACTCTACAAAGTCAAACGAGAAGTAGAGGAATATGATTTGCGCTGCAAGTTCGTGCCCAGAGGAACATTGGGTGAGATTATGGTGTGTAGATATTCATTTACTAACAAAATATTCTCTAATGAAGTCGACCATTAAGTTTGTAATATGAACGTAAAATAGATCATAAAATCGAATGATAACGTCTAATAAAATGGACATTCAAGGTATAATGGAATGAATGTGAATCGTATCGTCTCGTTCAGCGATTTCCAGTTGCTCGCGCCACTTGGTGACCTGCGTTCACTGAATCCCATTCATTCTCATTCTACTTTCTCGCATACTGCGAGAACAAATTAGATAAATTATTGTATTGTTCCGAAAACGAACGGCGATTTCTCTTGACCGAAAAACTGTTGATATCGAAAAAGTAGGTAAGTGGTAACGAGAAAGTGGAAGAATGCCGATGTTATATTTAGTAAATTAGTATTTAATCCAACGCTTTGTGAAGTCAAAATTCATGTTTTGTGTGTCCTTGATTCGGAAAAATCGAATCAGGGCAAAACGTCTGTGTGTTTGTGCAACTGTGCCTGTCTGTCGGTATGTCTGTCAGAATGTCTATTTATCCAGCCGTCTATTTATTAACACAGGCGTCTAATCCCTTCAGAAGACTTTTTCCAAAATTGATATTCCCTGGTTGATCTAAAGAAACTTGATTGATTAGTGTTTCCGGGTGCGTCAACTACCAGGGTCATTAGTTCC
>BLKR01011519.1:0-31324 GCA_011170035.1 Teleogryllus occipitalis
TGTAAACTCTACAATATTTATCAATTTATCAATCAATATTCAAAATTCAAAATTTAAGTAGTATATGACTTAGTGTAGGGATCACAGAATTTTGAAAATGTGCACACAATTCACTTTTCCCCATAGCACGTCATACGCAGTTTTTAACTGTTTTTTTTTTTGACGTAAAATAAATAAATAAATGGAACACTCATATAAATGAAGCCATTGACATCATTGCCAACACAACCAACGAAATTATTTATTAATATCATTTATTTATTTATTTATTTATCTATCTTTTTCTCCTTTTTTATATATTATTATATTAATTTTAATATTTTTTGATTCATAAATACTTAAAATTATGATGTATATATAATATAGATGCCATACCAACCCTGACTAGGGTGGGCAAAAATATATTTAAAAAAATAATAATAATAAAAAATAAATAAATAAAAGAGAAAAAAGTAATACAATAAAAAATTAATAAATGAATAAGTTAGTTGAAACCATCAACCTGAAACCCTCAGTATTCTGCCCGAATATTGATAACCACCATACAGTACTCAATTCTCCTGATCCCATTCACATTAAGCTATTGAGTGATACAATTGGATAAAATTGTGATATAATTGTTACCGATAATTATACTACGACAAAACTACCAATATACATTATAACCTTCTGACCCTGGATGTAGATATGAGATTGCTATTAAGATTTGAGAATGTAGGGAGTGATAGATACTGGTATTACAATCCATCTTCAATTAAAATGAAAAGTTAGGTCAACATTTAAATTTTTTATTTCAAACACACAGAAAACCTTTTTTTTTTTCTTTAACTGTAAGAAAAAAGGGGGGATGGACATAACAGAGTGGTTAATTTACATGTGATTTTAATCATTGTTTGAGGGAAATATTTGTAAAAATAATAATAGTAATAATAATAATAATACTGACCAATAAAATGTATATGGACCCCAATTCATAGAGACAGTATTACATTTCTATTGACTTACAGAACTAAAAAATTTTTTAAGTAATAAAGTGTTAAGTTGTACTGTTGAATACCTAACAAGCTAGCGTACCTGACAAAAATATTAGGTTTAACCAGCATGATTAAACACATAATCCCAAATATAATGTGTGTTATGACAAAGGCACAACTTAATGCTATGGCATAGGCAAGCATAATCTATGTTGATTACACAATGGTACAATGAGATGGAACTGGGTAGAATACACCTAAGTATAACAATTAGTCACTCAGCCAACTATATTTACATGTAATTATAGTCACTTGCTTACAAAAAAAAAAACCTATTGATTCTACCAACCACCATAAACTTACATTAGTGATGCATTAAGGAACCTGAACCAACAGATTGGAAAGGTGCGTTACCTCATATTCACTATGATAGTGTTTGGGAGGATGCCATGAGCAAAGAGAACAATTAAAAATGGCAACCAGTGATTATTGATAATACCAATTAAAGGGATATTAATAAAAAAATATTAAATATTATAGGGATATTAATAAAAAATAGGGATATTAATAAAATAAATAAATAAATAAAAAAAATAAAAAAAATAGGGATATTAATAAAAAAATATTATAAAAAAAACAAACAGTAATCTACAAAACAATCCTATATGTGGAAGATAAAAGGACTAGGGCATGAATATGAAACAAATTATACTAATGGGGTAATCTGTGGTTAGAACTAAAAGAATGGAGGTGAGAAAAGAAAAGATTAAAATAAATAAATTTAAATAAAATAAAGTAAAATGAAATAAAACAAGGCAAGAGAGACATTGCTGGTGTTAATTGTTGATGATATTGATATATAGCCTGCTGAGATTTTCAACGTCGGTTTTCTTATTGCATGTTGAATTTTTATTGATATGAATCATTTCTTTGAATAGTCTTTTCTTATAGTTGGATTCTCTATCTACTATGCGGGTGTCATTAAACTTGAAGAGATGTTTAGTTTGTTGTGTATGTTGTGCCAAGGCACACATAGGAGAGTCTTTTATTACATCGTATTGATGCTGATATAACCTTTTCTTTAGGTATTGCCCTGTTTGCCCTATGTATTGGACCTCACACCCACCACACGGAACAGAATAAACAACGTTGCTGTTGTTTATTTTATCAATACGGTCTTTGATTCTACTAAATATAGTATTGCCTAAAGTATATTTATTCGAGAATGCTACATTGCAATTTTCATTAGCTATTGTTTTATGCAGTGCCTCAGATAAGTTATTGATGTAAACCATGGATTTATATGGCCTGTTATCTTTGCCACTATTGTCAGGTTTTTGGGTAGGTGGAGAATTGTAAATTATGGAGTTTATCAGTTTGATGGGAAAGCCATTTGCAATAAGTATATTTTTAACACTATTCAAGTTTTTTTGATGAAAGCGTGGATCACTGAGATGCAGTGCTCTATGTTTCAAGGCCAAAGCCACATTAATTTTGGAAGAAAGTTTGTGAGCAGACTTAAAATTGAGGTACCTGTCCGTCTTATGGGGCTTCCTATACCAATCAACATTGATAGAGCCATCCAAATTCCTAATTATCATCATGTCTAAAAAGGGAATACTATGGTCTTTTTCTAACTCAATAGTGAATTGTAGTTTGTGGTGGAATCTGTTGAAACAATCTATGGTGGTCTGTTCCAACCCCATAGGTACAGACAAAATTAAATCATCAACATATTTGTTTATGAAAGTAGGTTTGTATGGGAGCTGTTCAATGACATGATCTATGAGAGAGTTCATGACTAAATCAGCCACAATAGGGGCTAGAGGGGAACCCATCGCCACTCCATCATCATTTGTTAATGAAGAGATTTATAAACAAGATATCCTTCCTGACAACATAGGCTAAACAATTGGAAGAAATCTGCTTTGCTTAGTTTAGTTTTAGTTTTGTCCTTAAGTCTGTCCCAATGGTTAGCAATGATCTCCGTAGCAAGCTGCACAGGGATGTTTGTGAATAATGAGCTCACATCTAATGATATTAAGTGAAAACCTGAAGGAATATTCTGCTGCTTGATGGTTGAGTAAAATTGAAACGAATCTTTAATATTGTATATGTCAGATGTTAGTGATGTGAGAAGGTTGCTCAAGAATTTGGCAGTCTCGTAAGTAGGACTGTTGACAAAACTCACTACAGGTCGGAGAGGATTGCCTGGCTTGTGATCCTTGACCAGGCCGTAAATCCTGGGGCTGACACCATTGTGGCAAGTTAATCGATATTTGGTGGCTGAATCAATTTTGTTTTCTTTAAAAAGCCTAGAAATCAATTGATTGTTATGCCTAGCTAGTGACTGGGTGGGATCTTTGCCAACCTTTTGGTACGTGGACGTATCCGATAACAGAGTGGCCATCTTATTATCATACTCCTGCACACTCTTAATGATGGTGCGGTTGGTTTTGTCAGTTTTCAAAACTAATAGATCATCATTGGCACGGAGAAATCTACGTGTTTTAGCAGCAATTTTGTTCCAGTGTTCCGTCGTTCTTAGCGGCTTAAATTTGCATTTGTGTAAGTAAATAGTAATAATGTTAGCACATTTGGCTCTGATATTATCCTGAAATTTATGATCAACAGTCTACGAAATAATGTGTTCTATGTCAGTGATAAGCTGGTCAACCGGTAGATGTTTGTACGAGTAAGGGAGGGAAAATTGAGGGCCAAGACTAAGTAAGCTGGCAATATCATCAGGGATCGAAACATTAGTTGAATTGACAAACCAATTGTTCTCTCTGCTGATGGCATTCATGATCCCTTTTCTAATAACGTCTAACTTGCTGATTTGACGTCCTTTAGTCATAACGAACGTCTTTTCATAAAAAATCTCTCGTGATCTGATAAATGCATGGAATTCTGCTGAGGAAACATTAGACTGAAGCTTAAACCTATTGTTATGCAACCTGCTATTAATGATTTGGATATCTAGACAAATGTCCTTAATTTCAAAGTTTAGAATTTCAAATTTGGATTTAGAAACGATATGTTCAACTTCTTTGGTGAGAGGACTGTCGGCTTTAAACAACCTATACACACACTTCACATTTTGTGTGATATGATTGGGCATGCATCTGAGCCGTCTACAGTTATTGGGCATGCATCTGAACCGTCTACAGTTGACTTTCCTTCGACAGTTCCTCTGACAGTTCACTTTCCTTCGGGCCGTGGTCATGGTCGGACCTGCTATGGACGTATGTGCTTCAGACACCCTGTATTGGAGTTGTGCTGTGGAGGAACATTATGTTTGACCAGTATATGTATTAGTAAGTCCTGATGAAGGAATTAAATATTCAGAAACGTTGGCAAACTAATGTAATTCATTAATTGACCGATCCCGTGATCCATTATCCTACTACTTATTAACGGTCGTGATTTCTACAATGGTTTTCAGAACTTTTTAACATTTCAAATCTTTTGAAATCTTTAAACGGCTCTATCTCCTAAACTATTGGCCCTACGACGCTGAAGTTTGCATGAAAGATTCACAATAATCTGCTCTATTTACGAAAATTTAAACTTATTTTTCGGCAATTTTTGATGAATTTAGAAAATACAAAGCCTTAGATGTGAAAATGCTCAATACCATTGTAATCGCCATAAAATTTCTATTTAGGAAGGAAGTTTTCAGAACTTTTTAATATTTTCAATTCTTTGAGAACTTTAAACGGCTGTATCTCCTAAATTATTGGCCCTACGACGCTGAAATTTGCATGGCAGGTTTACAATAATCTGCACTATCTTCGAAAATTTAAACTCATTTTTCGGAAATTTTTGATGAATTTAGGAAATACAAAGCCTTAGATGGGAAAATGCTCAATACCATTGTAATCGCCACAAAATTACAAATTAGGAAGGAAGTTTATAGAACTTTTTAACATTTTAAATTTTTTGAATTTTTTAAACTGGTGTATCTCCTAAACTATTGGCCCTGCGACGCTGAAATTGGCATGGCAAATTCACAATAAACTGCTCTATCTTCGAAAATTTAAACTTATTTCTCGAGAATTTTCGATGAATTTTAGAAATACAAAGCTTTAGATGGGAAAATGCTCAATACCATTGTAATCTCCATAAAATTTCAAGTTAGGAAGGAAGTTTTGAGAACTTTTAAAAATTTCAAATTTTTTGAAATCTTTAAACGGCTTTATCTCCTAAAGTTTAGGACCTAAACTATTGGCCCTACGACACTGAAATTTGCATGGCAGATTCACAATAATCTGCTTTATCTTCGAAAATTTAAACTTATTTTTCCGGAATTTTTGATGAATTTACGAAATACACACCCTTAGATGTAAAAATGCTCAATACCATTTTAATCGCCATAAAATTTCTAATTAAATTAGTTCAAATTAGCTTAGGGGTTAGAGCAGCTGGGCGTAAACCAGAAGGCCCGGGTTCGAATCCCGGTCGGGGCGACCAATTCTTTGAACTAATTTAATTATTAAATACATTTGTTACTCAGTAACATGGTCACAATTTGGATAGCTGTACGTCTGCGGAACATATTCTCCGATCGTAAGTGCATCCAACAAGGTGACGGGTAAGGTGACAATTATAAAATTTCTAGTTAGGAAGGAACTTTTTTAAACTTTTTAATATTTCAAACTTTTTGAAATTTTTAAACGGCTGTTTCTCCTAAACTATTGGCCCTACGACGCTGAAATTTGCATGGCAGATTCACAATAATCTGCTCTATCTTCATGAATTTAAACTTATTTTTCGGGAATGTTTGATGAATTTAGGAAATACAAAGCCTTAGATGGGAAAATGCTCAATACCATTGTAATCGCCATAAAATTTCCAGTAAGGAAGGAACTTTTCAGAACTTTTTAACATTTTAAATTTTTTGAAATTTTTAAACTGGTGTATCACCTAAACTATTCGCCCTACAACGCTGAAATTTGCATGGCAGATTCACAATAATATGTTCTATCTTCGAAAATTTAAACTTATTTTTCGGGAATTTTTTATCAATTTAGGAAATACAAAGCCTTAGATGGGAAAATGCTCAATACCATTGTAATCGCTATAAAATTTCCAGTTAGGAAGGAAGTTTTCAGAACTTTGTAACAGATCAAATTTTTGAAATCTTTAAACGGGTGTATCTCCTTCACTATTGGCCCTCCGACGCTGAAATTTGCATGGTAGATTCATAATAATAATAATAATAATAATAATAATAATAATAATAATAATAATAATAATAATAATAATAATAATAATGTCTTTATTAATGGCGAGGCTCAGGGCATAGGGCCTGCTCTTCCGCCTAACCACTGAGTCTACATTGATACAGAGTAGTAACATATAAAAGGGGAGGGAAATCTGTACATTTACGTCTGGGAGTGCAAAACTAGGGACCATCCCGGCATACGCCTTAAGCGGTTGAGTAAACCCAGAAAACCTCAATCACGATGGCGGCTTAGGGCCGAACAGCATTATGGTATAGAAATGGAAGAGAAGAAAAAAATGAGAGATGGGAATCATAAATGAAAATGAAGTAGAAAATACGAACGAGAAAGAAGAAAGGAGAGAGATTAAGGCTAAATGTACCGACACTAGTTCCATTTGTCGCCACCACGTGGCAGCACCAAAATAAACAAAATTTACTAGACCGATAACGTCTGAACAAATTGTCCGATTTTCGATCTGTAAACGGCATTGGACTCCTTTTTAAAATAGAATGCCGCTTTTTTCAAAACATATTTCCAAAAAAATTTTAAATGATTTCTCATAGTTTCGGGAGGAAATTAAAAAATGTGAGCTTATAGCGCGATGACGACGTGCTTCCTGAATCCAACGCCGTGTCAATCATGCAAATCGGATAAATAGGAGCGGCGTAAAGTGAAATTTCGAAAAAAATACCTGACTCCCCCTTCACCCCCCTCCCGCAGTGAACTTGGAGTGAGCATTCGCAACGATATTCGAGAACCACTGTCCCAGTGCCATATCGGATTTGGAAATCCCGGAACCCCTCCCCCACGGTCACTTTAGCCTAGCCCTTCGCGGCGGGCGCTAAAAGAACGCCGGCCCGGTGCCTAGAGTAACAACCTACTCCATGGTTTCACAATGGGCAAACTGAATCAGACCTGTAGAGATATTTCAAGATTTTCACCGTGAAATATAAAGATGGAGTCTCACAATTGTTATAAATCTTGGAAACTCAGTCATCGAAGTGAAGATTCGAAGGATTATACAGTACGAGTATATACACTTTACCTTCGATTCCTCTCCATTCGCGTGATTATTATTATTATTATTATTATTATTATTATTATTGTTATTATTATTATTATTATATTAATAATAATAATAATAATAATAACAATAACAATAACAATAACAATAACAATAACAATAATAATAATAATAAAGTCCTAATGTTTCGTTCTTTTCAAATATTATATTTCTCTGCTAAGAAAGCAAAGGATAAAAGTCAGAGAACTCAGCAGGGTATTCCAGCGTAGACCTAGACAAGATAAAGAAAAGTTTCTTCAAGAAATATAGCACGTCATACGCAGTTTTTAACAGTTTTTTGACGTCAAATAAATAAATAAAAAAAAGAAAAATGCAAAGAAGTGGAAGAACATATCAACAAAAGGAGACCTAAAGAAATGTTCCGGGTCATTCGAAATATGACCAGTGAGTGTAAACTGGCAATGAGGAATAGGCAGGGACCGAAAAGGTATTAGATACCGGTAAAATATCGGTATTTTACATACCTTTTTCAAATACCTATGTTCTTTTATACCGGTAAAATAACTCTGTAGGACGTCTATAACGGTATGGACGTCCATAAAGTTTATAAGGGTATTATACCTGTATTTTCAAAGAAAAACAATAGCTTACCATCCATAAATGTCGACTAAATAAGTTATTTTAGTTAATAATATCTCACAAAATGTTTATTAAACTAATATACTTTTATAATTGTTATTTATTGTTTGAATTATTATTTTGTTCATATATAACACTCGGTTACTAATAATTAACGAAACGCGAATGATTCCACTAATTCTTGTATAGTAAATATAATCTCCACTTCGTCACTGCACAATGTTCTCGTCCACTGAAAACTGCTCACCGCCCTCTTCCTACGCTCGGGCATATCGAATTGCCCTAGTGTAGCACGCAGCCCGCCGAAGAACGCGGCGAGATGTCTGCAGAGGTCAGAAAAGTCACGTTATCAGAACAGCAGTGTGCCAGAGGTGCGACCCTGCTTCCAGCTCAGAAGGGTGACTACCACAGAACACTAAAGGATGTGACTACACTTGAGCGCGTGCCCTGGCGGCGCTGGGCTTGGATAGAAAGGAGCGCGAAATGAGGAGCAAACATTCAAAACGTGACATGTCCAGTTTACTCCTTTTCGAGAAAACGCAAAAATGTTATGTCATTGAAATTATGCAGATGTTTTATTTATACTTAATTCTGAATTATGTAATAATGATAGCTAAATATATTATTAATATAAAATTTAAATATTCCATGAACTTACATTTAAAGAAAACAACATTTATGTCAACTGGTAAAAAAGGAAGCCTGAACATCAACGGAGAAGTGATATATATGGCAGGCGAAGTTAAATACTTATGAATTACAATAAAAAATTCTGGATACTTTACAGAAAAACTAAAGAGAGGAATAATTTTAGAAAAAGCAGCGGAAAGAAAACTACACAAATTCATAAAATATGCAGGCATATCAAGTGATTGATTTCTAAAATTTTAGGTCCCGGAACGTGCTCAAAATGATTTATTAATTTAATAGAAATAATTATATATTTATAATATAATGTAATAATTATCAGCGAGATACACGAACGCCGTTACGTCGTGTTCCATCAGAAATCAAGCCTTGCGCAAGACCAAAATCCAAATAATCGAGAAAATGGTATTTCTAATCCTGTTGTGTGGGTGTAAAAGCTGAACATTGGGATAGGCCGAAAAAAGGAAGATGCTTTTGAAGTATGGACACGGAAGAAAATATTAAACGTACAATGGGAGGGCAAAAAGATAAATGCCGAAATTTTGAAAAGAAAACAGAACTTTCTCTAAAAGCCAAAGCCAAAAAATGGAAAATAAAAAGTTTTGGACATACTATGAGTCGAACAAAATCTCTAGAAAGGGATATTATGCTTGGAATGATAGAATGAAGCGGAAGAAAAGGGTGTAAGTGGCACAATTGAATAACTAATACACAATATCACAAACAAAAGGAAAAAGGCAGTTCGAGTCCGAGTGAGCAATGAACAAATTGCTGGCATCCTATTGCTGTGTATATCCAGATAGGTCTAACAAGGGATGGCTTGCGATCTATGTTCTTAGGACTATTTCTCTGCGCGTTCAGACCCGCGAAGAATTGGGACCTGCAGATGAAAGGAGAGATGCTCACAGCCGCTGCTTGACCGGGACTGGAGCCGACAAATAGACATCATCGCACTGAACAGTGTGTTTGATACCCGCAGTCTTTCATGCGTACATTCTGCCATTATTGGGGAAGAACTCGGTGAATTATCGGCGTATCCCCTCCCAGTTTCGGATAGCAAGAAAAGCGAAGGAATGGTGCTCAAGTAATACAAATGCAAATATCAATGTTCCAAATTAAAACATCTTTAAAAAACCTGGTTTAGAAACATCGATCAAGTTCGTGCGGAAGATAATTTCTTTTGACAGTGGCCGTGATTGTTAATTTATAATTACGATTTAGACAAAACGGCAAAAGAAAGTTTTCAGGCTTAGTTTCGCTGTTATTCTTTTTACTATCGCCCAGGGTCATCTCATGGAGTCACAACTTCCTCAAATGGGTACAGGAAGGTGGGCGAGAGACCTTACACCTAGAGTGCTTGCGTTGCCCGCCTCTCTGCGTACGGTAAATGGTGTCATTTCTTGGGCTGAAGATAGTCTACTGGATGAGGATGTTACAATCACCGTTCGCTTTATTCGAACACATGTATTGAGAGTGGTTTAATGCAATATTATTTCATATTTTACTTTTTTATAAAATTGTGATTATCGGTTCTTTTCATTCACAACAACTCATCAAGCGCATCGATAATAAACATCAGGTTTCATAAATGTTTCATTTTTTTACGAAATGTGTCTATACAAAATCTATGTTTTGAAAATATCAACATCAATGTTGCATCCCTATTCTCGACACCTAGATGAGGGTCGCCGATTTAATACGTTTGCATTCTGATTCGCTAATATGAGGTTTATCAGTGACTGGTATGCTACGTTTTACTAGTAGCATATAAATCTTATAAATTGAATTGCTACCCGGTTAAATATTACTGATAAGCGTGTACGATGTTTAGAAAAATGGTATCTTAATGTAGAAATGTAAAAGTTGCCGAACTTTATAACAAAACATAATTTATCCCCCTCATAGACGGATATTCCTCTTCTAGTGTGGTGTTCCTGTCTAAGGGTTTAATTTGTATTGCTTTCATGACAATTTAATGCATTAAAAATATATACATATGTCACAATACAATGATTTACACTACATCCTTTTACATTATCCTTTACGTAGTTTGTATCAAAATGACGCGCCGGGAATTACTTTTTCCAAATTTCAAGTTTATACAAATATAACAGAATCATTTTATATCAATATAACTTACTAAGTAAGCAGGGACATGTCACGATTCTTAATATTATATTTTAATGTTTGTTACAGTGTTGGATTCAGGATGCATCTCGCCTGCGCGCTATTTTACTTCTTCAATTTTGTCCGAAAGTACGAAAACAATTTTAAAATTTTACTTGGGAAAACAGATTCATTAGGTGAAGTCTATCAAGGAGACAAACGCCTATTGGAAATGAAAAATCGAGTCGCTGGATAAAAGAGCTCGTGCGTAATTTCGGCTCATTCTTTCTGGTAGTGGAATGATAACGGAAGATCTTAGAAGTAAAATGTATGTAAAATAAGATGTTACGACATAGAATATTGGTGATATCTACACAATTAGTTCAATTTTCTTTTTGAAATCAGTTTCCAAATCGGAATTGATATTTTGAGTAGTGCCTCAAATAACTTTTTGATGGTATGAAGACGGAAATATGTGAACAAGATATACAGTTTTATACGACTATTACAGATGATACGAGAACGTTTGGTTGTGTTACAGCATCACTAGTTTGATAAGTGGAGAAAAATATATTGAGATTCAAAGGGACGAAACCATAAAGCGACTGCCCGGCTTGCCTGCCTGAGAGCACGGCCTCCTCCCGTGCCGCTGGCCGCCGGGTTTGGCCGTTCGGCCGCGTCGAGGGAGCCACAAGGTTCGGGTGACGCAACTGGGGGGGGGGTCAGGTATTTTTTCCGAAATTTCACTTTACGCAGCTCCTATTCATCCGATATGCATGATTGACACGACGTTGGATTCAGGAAGCACGTCGTCATCGCGCTATAAGCCCACATCTTTTAATTTCTTCCCGAAACTATGAGAAATTATTTTAAAATTTTTGTTTGGAAATATTTTTTTGAAAAAAGGCATCGTAGCGTGAATTCTATTTTAAAAAGGAGTCAAATGCCGTTTACAGATTGAAAATCGGACAATTTGGTCAGACGTTATCGATCTAGTAAATTCCGTGTGATAGTGCTGCGATCTATTGATTTTTCCTATAAGTATTTTTCGGTGCATTTAGCCTTAAAGGGGGGACAAACTGTACATTCATGACTGGGAGTGCAAAGCAAGGGGCCATCCCGGCGTACGCCTTAAGCAATTGAGTAAACCCAGAAAAACCTCAATCAGGATGGCGGCTTATGGCCGAACATTAATATAGAAGAATATGGTATGGATAGTAGTGAAGGTGAAGAGATGAGGCTTTTAGGGGAAAGGGTCGTAAAGACATAAATGGGGAATACTGTGAAGGAAAGGGAAGGGAGAAAAAGCGAAGAAAAGGAGGAAGAAGTAGGTGGAAAAGTAAATTTTTTCCAGAAGCGGTACAGAAATGTTACGTTTGGTATACATTAGCACTTTACATAAATATACAAAGATTTGTAACAGCAGAGAAGCACAATAGGATCTAAGTTAAAGTGCCAGTAATTTAAAATATAATATTGACAGTATTAAGAAACAATGTAAAAGTACAATAGGATATAAACATCAATTGTAACTATTATTAAGGCCAATATATTGTAGATATGACAATGATGACAGTACAAAATAGCTGTAAGTATTTTAGCATTTATTTGGAGCGTGGCTTATCTCTTTAAAATATTTTATTTGAACCATTTTATTAGGATACACAGAAAATATGTGGTTGTTAATAATTTAGATGGAGTGAGAGGGAGTGAAAAATGAGAAGAGTTGTGAGATATAGGGTGGAATTTTGGATTTAAAGCGTGAGGAAAGTGCGGCGTTTAGGGGGGCGGTGACCGGGTGCTTGGTAGTAAAAAAATAAGAGAATAATCTGCCCTATCTTCGAAAATTTAAACTTATTTTTCGGGAATTTTTGATGAATTTTGGAAATACAAAGCCTTAGATAGGAAAATACTCAATACCATTGTAATCGCCATAAAATTTCCAGTTAGGAAGGAAGTTTTCGTAACTTTTTTACATTTCAAATATTTTGAAGTCCTTAAACGGCTGTAACTCCTAAGCTATTGTCCCTACGACGCTGAAATTTACATGGCAGATTACCAATAATCTGCTCTATCTTCGAAAATTTAAACTAATTTTTCGGGCATTTTTGACGAATTTAGGAAATACAAAGCCTTAGATGGGAAAATGCACAATACCATTGTAATCGCCAAGAATTTCTATTTAGAAAGGAAGTTTTCAGAACTTTTTAACATTTCAATATTTTTGAAATCTTTAAACGGCTCTATCTCGTAAACTATTGGCCCTACGACGCTGAAATTTGCATGGCAGATTACAATAATCTGTTCCATTATCGAAGTTTTGAACTTATTTTTCTGGAGTTTTTGATGAATTTAGGGGAAAAAAAGCCTCAGATGAGAAAATTCTCAATACCATTGTAATCGCCATAAAATTTCCAGTTAGGAAGGAAGTTTTCAGAACTTTTTAACATTTCATGCATTCCGAAATCTTTAAACGGCTGTATCTCCTAAACAATTCACCCTACGACGCTGAAATTTGCATGGCAGATTCACAATAATCTGCTCTATTTTCGAAGTTTTAAACTAATTTTTCTGGAATTTTTGATGAATTTAGGAAAGACAAGGCCTTAGATGAGAAAATGCTCAATACCATGGTAATCGCCATAAAATTTCCAGTTAGGAAGGAAGTTTTCAGATCTTTTTAACATTTCAAACTTTTTGAAATCTTTAAACGTCTGTATCTCGTAAACTATTGGCCCTAAGACGCTGAAATTTGCATGGCAGATTCACAATAATCTGCTCTATCTTCGAAAATTTAAACTTATTTTTCGGGAATTTTTGATGAATTTACGAAATACAAAGCCTTAGATGGGAAAATGCTCAATACCATTGTAATCGCCATGAAATATCCAGTTAGGAAGAAAATTTTCTGAACTTTTTAACAATTAAAACTTTTTGAAATCTTTAAACGTCTGTATCTCCTAAACTATTGGCCCTATGACGCTGAAACTTGCATGGCAGATCCACAATAATCTGCTCTATCTTCTAAAATTTAAACATATTTTCCGGGAATTTTTGATGAATTTGGGAAATACAAAGCCTTAGGGAGGAAAATGCTCAATACCATTGTAATCGCCATAAAATTTCCAGTTAGGAAGGAAGTTTTCAGAACTTTTTAAAATTTCAAGCATTCCGAAATCTTTAAACGGTTGTATCTTCTAAACTATTGGCCCTACGACGCTGAAATTTGCATGGGAGATTCACAATAATCTGTTCTATCTTCGAAAATTTAAACTTATGTTTCGGGAATTTTTGATGAATTCATGAAATACAAAGCCTTAGATGGGAAAATGCTCAATACCAGTGTAATCGCCATAAAATTTCCAGTAAGGGAGGAAGTATTCAGAACTTTTTAACATTTTAAATTTTTTGAAATCTTTAAACAGCTGTTTTTCTTTATCTATTGGCTCTAAGACGCTGAAATTTGCATGGCAGATTCACCATAATCTGCTCTATCTTCGTAAATTGAAACTTATTTTTCGGGAATTTTTGATGAATTTAGAAAAAAGAAGCCTTGGATGGGAAGATTTACGAACTGTTAACAGTGTTTTCTTTCCATCATTTTCAGCAGCTGCTGAAAAACTGAACTTGATTGATACCCAGGAAGAATGGTCACGGTGTCTTGAAGAGGCATCATTATTTCAAATGCCCATGCAACCGAGAGAAATGTTCGCATTCATTTGCATTTTTTGCCTTCCAAAAAATACGCAAGAGTTATGGCTATCCTACAGAAACTTTTTAAGTGAAGATTTTCAAAGAAATAATGAGATGAATGCATCCTATGAGTTAGCATTGCAAGAAATCAACAAAATTCTTAAGGCAAATGGAACAAACTGTGGCAATGTTGGCTCGCCAATTCCACGAGATATTCCTGTAGACAAAATTCCATTTGACCATCAAGAAGAGAAACTAAAAGGAATTTCTGCATATGCTCTGTTGAAGAGTGAACAACGTACCATTGTAGATGAAGTTCTTTGTTCTGTAAGAAATGAAAGCTGTAATGTTTTTTTTATCGATGGACCAGGCGGTACAGGGAAATCCTTTCTTTATAAAACTTTATGCCATATTTTGAGAGGAGAAAACCGAACTGTACTTCCAGTTGCCTGGACAGGAATCGCTGCTCAGATCGTGGAGGGTGGTATGACTGCGCATTCTCTTTTTAAATTACCAGTTCCCATTCATGAATCATCTGTGGCCAAAATCAGAGAAGATTCTGTGGAAGCAAAGGTTTTACAAAAAGCATCACTAATTATTTGGGATGAAATATCAATGGTTCCCAAAAACGCTCTAATTGTCTGTAATAAATTATTACAGAATATCATGAAATGTGATTCGTTGTTTGGTGGGAAAGTTATTCTGTTTGGAGGAGATTTTAGACAGACCCTTCCAGTTATTAGATGTGGTACCCATTTATCCGTTGTTGAAAACTGTGTAAAAAATTGTTTATTTTGGAAGTTCATTAAAAAAGAAAACTTACAGAAAATATTAGAGCAGCTGCTGATCAAGAATTTAGTGAGTGGTTTTTAGTGAGAAATTAGTGAGAAATTTTATTTGTTTGTTAAATTTAATGTTGTTAATTTTATTTGTATTAGTAGTGACTTTATTATTGGTGTGTACTGATAATAATAAATATTGACTGTGTTGAAAGTGAAGATCACTCCTCTGCCCAGTTCTCCAACTTCATCAGGTCTCCCAGCTCATATTCTTACACTGAAAATTAATACAATTGTGATGTTAATAAGAAATTTCAATGTTAGAGAAGGTTTGGTAAATGGAACGCGCATGATTGTGAAGGCATTGCATGACCTCTGTATTTCTGCAGTAGTTATTGATTCAGGGAAGACTGTTTTAATACCCAGAATTCAGTTATGTCCTTCTGATTTAAGCCTTCCATTTATGTTGTGTAGAAAATAATTCCCGCTAAGAATTGCCTTCGCTATTACAAGTCACAAGAACAGACACTTGAGCGAGTTGGTATTTATTTACCAACGCCTGTTTTCTCACATGGCCAGCTATATGTAGCATTTTCAAAAGCAAGGTCGTTTAGAAATGTGTTCATTTCTGTTCTTGAAGGTTCTTGAAGGACCAATTCAAAGAAAATGGCAAGTTATTCACTCAAAATATTATATTCAGGGAAGTGACCAGAAATTTTATTTGTTTGTTAAATTTAATGATGTTAATTTTATAGTGTGTACATTTTATAGTGTATAAATTTTATTTTTATTTGTGTATTAAATTTTATTTATTTTCTTCTCAAATTAGTATTTATTTACCTATGCCTGTTCCACATTTATTTAGCATTTTCACAAGCAAGGTTATTAATAAATGTGTTCATATCCATTCTTGAAGGGAAGGACCAATTCAATGAAAGTGGTAAGTTATATTCACTCGCGAGCAAGAAAGGCTTTATTTATTTATTGTGGCAATTTTTTTCTTTGTTGGTTTTTATAGTTTATTTTTAGTGATGGATTTTTGAACATGGATTGTAATTTTCAATAATAAAGGTTATTGATATTTTGTCGTGTTATTGATCGTGTTGGTCAACATTATCATGAATGTTATTGATATTTTGAATTTATTTATTCTTAAATTATTGTATTTGGGAAGAATTAATTATATCAAGTCCCATTATTCATACATTTTGATTTGTTAGTGTCCTACAGAGAATCTGAGTTAAAGAAAATAAGTACATTCTGCTGTGATAAAACTCTTAAATTACAATGTTGAATTAGATGCAGTGGCTAAAAATTTTATACATAAAAAAATGAACTCCCAGTCTATATAAAAGAAAATTGTAATTAAGGGAATTTTAAAAATATTGAACTCCGTGCGAATTATTCGCATGGGCACTACTAGTAGAAGAAACTGTGTAAATAACTAAGTAACTTGTAAATAACTAGGTATTAAGAAACTAGGATATAAGCTTAAGTAGGAACTAGTTACAAGGATTAAGAAAACTTCACATTAAAAAACTATAAACAACTAGGTACTAAAAGCAGGATTAGGCTCCAAGTAGACTTTAGCAAGAATAAGAAAGATTAAGATTAGGTACTAGGAAAGATTAGGTACTAGGAAAGATTAAGAACATTTCAAGGCTTAAGAACTTTTAAAAAAGTTATATATTAGGAAAGATAAAGAAGACTCATAAAAATTAAGATTAAAAAGATGAATCATATGACACCAAAGATGAAAGATTAAAATCAAGAAAGAAAAAACTGTGTAAATAACTAGGTAATCTCGTAAACAACTAGGTATTAAGAAACTAGGATAAGGTTTAAGTAGATATTAGTTATTAGGACTTAAGTAAACTTCACAGAAAACTTGTAAACAACCAGGTATTAAAAAGTAGGATTAGGCTCTAAGTAAGAACCAGATATCACAATTTAAGAAAACTATATGAAAGATCATGAAAAATTAAAAGATTAAACATTACGACCCAGGTAGGAACTAGATAGGAAAATTCATCACCCTCACCCTACTTGCGAAACCGAACTCGCGCCTCCCGGAAAACTACCGGCCTATTTCTTTACTGCCGATTCTCGGTAAACTCGAGAAAATCATTCTCGGGAGAATCCAAAGGGACCTCGAGAAAAAAGGTATAATCAGGGAGGAGCAATTCGGATTTCGCAAGCAGCGCTCCTCCGCGATGCAGGCGCTTCGCTTCGCGTTCTTCGCTTCTTCGGCCTTAAGCCGCCACTGCTCTGTTCCTGCTCTCTTCTTTGACTTTTCCTCCGCCTTCGATACTGTTCATCACCCGCTTCTTCTTCATAAGCTTCGCCCCTCTTCACATTCTAAACTTAATTACAAGCTATCTCACCCACCGCTCGTTCAATGTGAAATACCAACTCTTCACCTCTTCACCTCGCCCCATTCATGCCGGCGTCCCCCAGGGCGCCGTCCTCCCTCCCTTTCTGTTTTCTCTCTTTATTAACGACGCGCCAGCGATCACCGGAGTGCATAGCTTCGTCTACGCAGACGACATTGCCTACGCTGTGAAGGATAGCCGGATCAACTTTGCCACTAGACGGCTGCAGCGCGCCGCACTCGCGCTATCGAATTGGAGCGCGGAAAACGGCCTCGTACTGAACGCACAGAAATGCCAAGCTATCATTTTCACACACAAACACAGTCACAACGCGCACACAGTCGCGCCCATCCGCCTAGATGTTCACACTCTTCCGTGGCGAAACACTGTCACCTATCTAGGCGTTATCTTCGACCGCAGGCTCACCTGGAAAGCACCCGTAAAGGAAGCAATGAAAAAAATGACGTGGCGCGTCAGCTCCCTACTGCCACTTTTCAGGAGCCGCTCCCTTCAGGAGAAGATGAAAATACGCATCTACCTCGCATGCGTAAGGAGTGCGGGGCTCTACGCATGTGAGGTCTGGGCCACGGCACCAGAGACCACGCACGAGCTGCTTACACGGGCAGAGAACTACTTCATTAGAACTGCTGTAAAACCAGCTCCAGGTGACGCCTACGCCAATATTCTCCGTCTCTACAACACCGAAACCATCTCCTTTACACTTCACACGCTCGCCACGGAAAGAATAACTTCCATCTTCTCTAACAAACACACACCCTCTCTTTCGCCCCTACATCCAATATCACAATAAAAAATCCCGCCTTAAAAGCAAAAAACTCCCCTCCGACGTCATTTTTCTAAAACCTCCATAATCACTCTTCAACCACAATAAACAACAATCACCCTCGCCCCTCCCACGTCAGCTGCGCCGCGGGCAAGGAATAGACCCCGAAACCCAAAACTTAAATCTTCTAAACTGTACAGCGCACTCCCAGTGTTCTACTGTTTAACTAAGCCCTATTTATGAACTATTGCTTGCTCCACTGATACTTTTATTGTTTCCTTATGTGCCATTTATTATTGTGTTTTCTGTCATTTATTCAAGTTCCATTTGTAAACTATTGCTGTTCCATTGTTGCCTCCATTGTCTATTATATGCCATTTACGACTAATTTAGCTGTAATACTCGTATAACCTAATACTGTGTTTCTTTTTGTAAAATCTGTATAATCTGCACAATCCGTATAATTTGTAAATTCAGTATATTCTATCTGTATAATCTAATTTATCTTCATCAAATTTTCCATGTATGTTTATTTGAGATATCTATGCAACTCATGTGACGTAGTATCTAGTAGTTATTTTAGTATTCTAGAATTAAGCTTATCTTAGTGTATAAGCCAAGTAGTGTATAAGTCCTTATGTAAAAACACGTAGTATTAGATCTAGAACTTAAGAAATGGTTAAGGGTATATTAGGGATATTAGGGGTGGAAAGGGTATGGGTATTAGAATATAATAAGGTGTCGGGTAGGATTAAGTAGTACTGCTAGGAAATCAAATTAATGTATAATTTAATAATAATAAAAAAAAGACCGGGTAGCGTGAGCGAAACGGGAAATGACAAACAAGAACTTCAAACTTGGGAGCAGCTAAAAGCAGAGTGCGATAGTGAAAACCAGCAGAAGTGTGGTAGTGAATGTGATAGTGACTAAACAGAAACAAAACTTAACAAACGACTGCGGGCGCCAAAAATTAGACAATCATAGGGCGCCCGCAAAAAGTTTATGAAATAAAAATACTGTAAAAACTAATCGGAAGAGCTCCACACCGGAGCAGGCCGAAAAGACTGTCAATCTCCACGATGACCATCCTGGCGCAGTACAGCCCTGAAGAGGACCGCGATATGTCGGTCGAACCGTCGGCACCCCAGCCTTCGACGCGGCGACACCCGGACAGCCCAGATCATGAGTCTGGCCGCGGAAGCCTACGATATCACTTAGTCCTATAATGTAATTTAGTCGTATTGGGTCGAAGAAAATTATTTGCCGGAAACCGTAATCGAACCCAGGACCTTTTGATCTTCAGTCCAACGCTCTCGCAGCTGCGCTACTTCGTCTACGTGGATCCGTTTTTAATGTACATATTCTTATAATGTAATTTAGTCGTGTTGAGTCGAAGAACGTTATCTAACGAAACCCGGAATCGAACCACGGGGCTATAGCTCTTCAGTCTAACGCTACCGCTGCTGAGCTACATCGGATGTTCATTTTTAATGTACTTAGTTTTATAATATAATTTAATACTATTGGCCGTGGAAAACTACATGTCAAACCCGGGATCGAAACTGGAAACTTTTGATCTTCAGTCTAACGCTCTCGCAGCTGAGCTACTTCGGCTACGTGTGTGTCCGTTTTTAATGTACGATTGTACGAACGGAAGTTAAAACTGTGGATAGTAATCCTCCAGTATTGCTTAACCCTGGGTTAAATGGAGCGACCAGTTGTACGACCCTATACGTCACCGGTGTTACGTACCCATCGAATAAGCTGAATGAAAGTTTGTTGGCAAAACTGGTGATTCTCATTTGTCGAAGTAAAAGCTTTATTTTCCCTGACGTGTTTCTTTAAAAGCCGTAGCTGGATATTAATTATAGTTCGATATTCTGCGAAGGTCAACGGATTGATATTTGGATTGCGTTGGTTTGTTGCTGTTTTCGCAGTGTTTAGTTTTCACATCGTTATAAATTATTGTTATTATTCGTTATTGTTATTCATATCATTATAAATTATTATTATTATTATTCGTTTTTGTTATATCGTTATAAATTGTTATTAAATCAATATTTATTTATTTTACGTCAAAAAACAGTTCAAACTGCGTATGACGTGTTATGGGGAAAAATGAATTGTGTGCACATTTTCAAAATTTTGTGATCCCTACACTAACATAAGTCATATACTACTTAAATTTTAAAACAACAACAACAACAACAACAACAACAACAACAACAACAACATGTAATAAAATCTATTTTCAAGGATAAATAAGCAATAAATTTTGGCTCTTATCCACGTTGTCCTTCGGAATAATACTTCCTGCCGCGACAACATGAAAACGATAATTTGAATAATTGTATTTTACACTGAATTCTAGAAGACGTGCACAGAAAATGAAGTTACATTTATGTCTAGAAGCAAAACAAGGGGCCATCTCAGCATTTGCTCAATGGATCAGGGAAACTGGACGAAAAACCTGATCGAAATGGGGGTCATTGACCCGGAGGCTGTAGTACAATAATTGTTACAGGTTGTTTATACACATTTATACAGTCCAAATGGTAAATAATGCATTATGTATCATTGTGAAAATTAATGTTACTTTTCTTGTGATGCTCAGTATAGTCTCTAATTGTATAGAAACAGTTATGCAGCAGAAACGATTTCACTTGGGATTTAAACTTTTCTATCGAATTTAATCGTTTAATGTCGTCTGGCAAAGTGTTGTAAAATAATGTACATGTATTGTATGTGAATTTTTTGTATTGAGCTGTTGATACTGTCACCTGATGAATATGATTTCTACGTCGAGTGTTATAGTAATAGACATCGGCATTTTCTGAAAATATATTCCCGCCCTTAAGCAAGTCATTTTTGACAAAAACAACTGATTCGTAAATAAACAGACAAGGTAATGGTAAAATTCCTAGATTAATCAAAAACAGACATTTAAATAATGTCTTGTTTAATTTTTCGAAAATATGAGCATTTTCTAAACTTCTGTGTCAAACATCGACTTTTTTAAACAATTTTTCTTAAAAAACGACACAAATTTGTTTGATTAAATTTGGATCTCAGAGAGGGTAAAGGCCAATTAAGAGAATGGTGCAGGTCTCGTGTTGGCTGATATGGTCCATTTTTCGAAAAATGAAAAAATTCTGCATCTTCTGAGAAACTGAATTTTGTTTAAACATTTTTTTTTCGAAAACGGCATCAACTACTGAATTTTTCTGCGTCTTCTTATAATTTCAATTGCGAAGATACAATTGTTTTTCATAACGAAATTTTCTCAAAACCTGATCTTCAAATAGGGCCATTTTGAATTTTTCGAAAAAATTAGTATTTTTTGTGTAATTTGCATCATAGTCACGCTTTCGAATTTCATGCGCTTCGTGAACACAATTTTAGAGGTTTTTCGAAGTTATTTCTATTTTCTCAAAATAAAGTAGATTGATGGAAGGTAATAACATCGAACTAACAAATTTCTTCTTTACTTCAAGAAATTGTGATCGCTGATTATAGTATGTTTCATTTGTAAAAGTTTGAAATGACTACTGTTCCTGGCTATCGAAATAAACGCTGGTATGCACCATTGGCGCTTCGTTTGAATTGATTGGGTATGGATTATATTAGCATTATTTCTAATCCTTTACATGAAAGAAAAAATGAAAAAATTGAGTAGCATAAATTTGTACCAACATTTTAACTTTAACTGCGCTGCCTTCGGGAACAATGCAGCAACAGAAATAGGGTTTACTCGTATTTCCTCTGCAGCGCCTCTGACCGGGAGGTCCTAGGTTCAAGTCCTGACGGCGGCAGGATGTTTGACACTAGCTTTTCAGCTAGGTCAAATTCAGTCGCTGTCTGGAGGAGAATTCTAGTGGCCGGCTGCTCTGATCGGTAGTTTTCCGTGGTTTCCCCGATCAACACCAGGCGAGTGCCGGAGTAGTACCCTACCAAACGGGCCACGGACCGCGCGCGATCTTTCCTTCATCTTCCTTGTCCTATCCTTTCCGCTTACACACACACTTACACTAACATGCCACATATTCCGGGAGACCGGTCGGGAGCTTAGTCTTGTCGGGACTGGGGCGGTGCCCCGTTGGTGGGAGAGTCCTGGTTAGGGGGAAACCCCTCTAGCCGACGGTAGGTCGGCGCTTTATACACACATAAAGTGACATGTAAACTTGTCACTTTATACAGTACAATAAGCACTATCTATTGGGAAAATGAAGAACAAATTTGGAGCCAATTTTGAGAAAATAGCGTTTGAGCATTTCTAAAAATGCGGAATTTAGAGCTCATTTTCACAGAAACTGTTATGCTTTTGAGAAAATGTATTTGACATTATTTAAAGCACATGTACTCATAAATATAATACTGCGAAGAAACCGTCTATAAAGTAAGTATTATTGACGTGAGAGAAGAAAAAAAATTGTATTAATTTTGAAAAGCAAAAGAATAGTTATCGTATAAGATTCGTTTGGCGTTAACAGTACCAAAAATTTAAAGAAAAAATTGGAGCCGTTTTCAAGAAAATCTTTCATTTTTCAAAATTGCAAATATTGCACGCACTATTGCACGAAAACTACTAAAATTTACAAAAAAATTTACATGACCTTATTGAAAGTACTATTTACGGACAAGTTTTAATTTGAAGGGAAAAGTGTGTCTTCAATATTGTGGGGATTCTGGTGACAGGGATTCTCGCTACACTACGTGTTAGAGGATTTTTTTCCCTTAATTTAGCAACTTGTTTTTTGCACTTGTTCGTTACCAGAGCCCAGAAATGATTTTTTCCGCCGAAAATCTGCCGTTTTTTCGCGCAGCATTACTTAACTTTCACTATACTACGTATATTACTCCGTAAATACCTACGTATACGAGAAAGTAAAAACTAATCGAAACTCAGCTATTGAGTTCCCGGTCAGACGTTTGTTCCAACAAATATATCGCTCATGCACATGCAACCTACAGGCAGCCAAATAGGGGCTCTGTGGTGCTAGGTACTTTACCCATGTTGCACGTATACAAGCGGCAGTGTTTTTGATTTGATTAATTTGGTAAAAAAAAAGAGTAAAAACTGTGTATGACGTATGGGGGAGAAGATTATCTGCGGACATTTTCTTGAGTACCAGAATCCCATCCCAGCATTTTAATGATAAATAATTGAAAGACTAATGAAAGTTAATAACATTTTTGCACTTTTTTCAATTTTCAATGTTTGTAGTTGCGTGAGTCAAGAACATCACAATCTTCAAGGAAACCTGTAACACCTCTCATACATACTTCTATTTTAAGACTCGCCATTATTATGTACTGAGATGAATTTTGCTTACTGAATACGATGCCGTATGTGAGTTTGTGCTATACGTTTGGGGGGAAATCTGAAAACAACGAAAAATCCAGGTTTTCAAATCAAATTCCTGTTGTTGTTTTTTCGTTTTTTCCAGGCTTAGTCAAATTCCCGGTTTTCAAGGTTTCCAGGTTCGCTGGCCACCCTGTAAAACAATGTCTGTATGGCCGCCTTATGTACCAGGAAAACTGTGAATAAAGAGGATAATAATAATAATAGTAATAGTAATAATAATAATAATAATAATAATAATAATAATAATAATAATAATAATAATAAAACTTAAAAGATCGCGAGATAAGTAACATGTGAAAAACTAGATATTTTTGTTCCTAAGTTTAAGAATATATATTTGCTTTTCTTCCTTCTTTTTATGAATTTCAATAGTGTTATTAATTAAAGCAGTTCCTCTTGAACTTTGTCTTTCAGATTTTACACATATACATAATTGTGATTTAATTTATCAAAATCTTGGGTGACAGTTTCCTCTACTCCTTGTAGCCATCTTCAGACCGCTGGTTTAACCCTGAAATGGTGATGTGCAACTTATTGAGCATAGATGGTGACGTGGGGTCAATAATGGCACCACATATTTTAAAACTATAAAATCACCTTTATTTCAAAATTTGTGGCCCAAAACTTTTGTATTGGTGTTTAGGACACTTTCTGCACACATTACTAAGCAAAACTATTGTTGATTAATACATATTTTTGAGATAAGTGACTTTGTTTAGTTTGAGTACTCGTGATTGTAGTGCTTTTGCAAGCAGTATTTTGAACTTCTTTGCTGCCATAAGAAATACAGATATCATCAAAAGTTACATTTGAAATTGAACAGAAAGCTAATAAATATTAATTAACATGAACAAAACTTAATTATCCACCTATTTCACGAAGTTGACAATGTGTAAAAATTAGCCCCGTCGCGTTTCAGGCAAACAAGATATCTACAGTTTTGATACACTGGACAATCACAGGAAACTCAGAATAAAGATATCTATTTTCTTTTGATCTTTATCACACGGCACATCTCTCGTTTTAAATTTGAAGTATTTGCAGTATGTTGTCAGACTGGAATTTTCCTTCTTGCTACCAGAAGCCGCAGCTCTCTCGGTAAATGTTCATTGAAAAACCTTTCGTTTAGATACGACGGGTGCTCTAGCAAAAGGTTTTAGGAAGTCAAAAGTGATATTCCAGTATTATTTTTCATAGAAATATACTGAACACGAGCATTGACGCCAGTGATATTGATAATAGCATAGAACAAAACCATTGGCCACCTGTGTGTGCGACGAGTCGTGCTAATGTGACGCACTTTTTGTGTAAGGAATCGTGTCCCCCCTTTCATGTTATTGTATAAAGATATTATTTAATTGTCCTGATTCTGATCTTTTGAATGATGCTGTAATTGTAGATAATAAAATGACGGTCTTCTCTTTCTTTGTGGCATGGGAGAAGAGTTGTATCTTTTGTAAATCCATATTCTGATGAACTGGGTGTCTCTTATTAGCCTGAAACTCGATTTTATTATTATCTTTTTATATGTGTAGATAAACGTGTAGATAGTGAAGCTACATTTGTATTAGTTACGTATTCTTTGGTCACGTTTCAGTAATTTAGAATCATAATGTAGAGTAATATAGAAGCTTGCTTGTTTGCTTGCATACTTAAGTTATGTGACTGACATGCTCAGTCTATGCTCCAATATTTGACTAATTTTCATTACTTTTCTACATCTTACAGGTACGTTTTGTTCTCTTTATTTGTTTACTTGTTAAAAATAAGCTGAAAGAGATTTACATTGTCCGAAGCAGTGGAAAAATAGTAGTACAAATGTTTGGTTTAAAAGACAGCGTAACGAACAAACGTATATTTGAACGAGTTTGAAAACTTCCAATACTTATTTGCTCTATAAATTAATTTAATTTGCGTAAAGTTTTTAAACTTTTAGTGAAAGTGTTGTGATAATTGTGAAAAACATCGAAATTCAACGTTAATCTGTAACAGTAACGGAAAAACTTGAACTTTATGTTCCAAACTTCAGAATATAAAAGTGGTAAATTTTGTAGCCTTTCAATAGGTAAAGTATAGTCGTCTAATTATATTTACTAGATTGCAACTTAGATCTATTGCGTTAAACACATTGAACTCTTTTTGCATTTAATCAATCGCACTTGAATACTAATTAGAATCCTAATACTGTTATTTTTTAAATAAATACGTAAACTAAATTAAATAAATTAATGCTATTAAATTAAAACGATAGTTTACATTAAAATGATTTTTTTCATTAGTCCGAATTCTCATCTATTTATTTATTTTCATATTTACCTCGCACGCTGATACGCATTCGCGACATGGCTACTACTCGCTATACACTTTCTACTCTGTACACTCTCAAAGCCGACCTTCTCAAAGCCTTCACACACCTTTAAACAATTTAGATGAACATATCCGAAGGCTCGAAGAGGTCGTTCAAAACACAGACGGTTGGACAATAATGTGTGTTTCACGTAAGATGCGACCCGCAATACTAACCTCCCATAAACCACCCGCCACACTACATTGGCTCAGAGACTTTTAATTAGAATTTAAGTTGGAGGAGGTATGGGTCAACCCCACGTAATGGAGGTATTTCACTTAGGGACTTTTTTAACTGCAAATGGGCAGGCGTGCTTTCAAATTAAATGTGTGATAACTTCAGTCGTCTAAGCGGCAAAAGAGAGCTTACGCGAGCGAGCTCGATCCTGCATTGCTTATTTAAAAGCTATTACATTGCGCGATTTGTTTTCGAGGGGAGCTTATATTGTATATTGTGCGTGACATTATCATCAGAGTCTTGTAATAAGATACAACTCTCCAACTCTCCAGTTAAGCAGAAAATGTGGGCTTTAGTGGGTAAAATTATTCTGAAAGTGTGAGAGTGAAAAAAATTCTCGAAAAGAAATAAAACTCCTGAGAGCTGCGTCAAAACCAAAGCAGCAAAAATTGTGAGGGGGTAAACTATTAATGTCATAATATTATTGACTTACAAATTGCATGCCATTAGAATTAGACCAAGATGAACATGTCTGTTAAAATTATAATAATTCTTTCTTACTGTATTACAAAGACCTTGTACAGTCCTGGAAACATAAATTGATCGCGGCTGTCTGCGGCTTTTGTTCAGCTTTTGCACG
Source organism: Teleogryllus occipitalis (assembly GCA_011170035.1). NCBI lineage: Eukaryota > Metazoa > Arthropoda > Insecta > Orthoptera > Gryllidae > Teleogryllus > Teleogryllus occipitalis. The sequence continues at coordinate 26,777 of BLKR01011519.1, forward strand.
GCTTGGCCAGCCCTTGTCATGACGAAACGTCGCAGGCGGAGCCTCACAAACCATCGTAGCCAATCTCAACGCAGGGGGGAGTGCCCTAACAAAATTACGTCGTACAACATGGCGGGCGCTGCTAGTTCAGATGTGGAAGTATTTTCAAATACCTAATTGACATGTAATGATAGAAATTTCTAATGTCTGGTATGGGAAATTAAGCATGAGCTCAGTTAATTTTAATGAGAGAGCAATTTTGTGATGAAAATATTTTTTTAATCCATATACTTCCTTACATTACTTAACGTTGTTTCCATTTCCATTGAAGGCAAGGACATAACATTCCTCACGCGCCTATGTTTTGAAATGACCCTCAGAGAGGTCACTTACTCTAGTCGCCGTGTTATTGAATTGAACTCTTGAAATGTTCTGTCCATACAGTAGTTCCCGAAACACGTAAATTCCAACAGGCGATCTCAAACTTAGAGTAGTCGCACCCTACTTTCAAACATTAGTAGATACCGCGGACTGTGAGACCCCACGTCAAGTTCGAAACATACTTCATTCTCGTTCATGAGTATGTGTTAATCAACCAACTTTTGGGTTCGGAGGGGCTGTGATTCTTGAAGAGACAATAGTGTAGTGGTCATGGAAACCACTCTCTGCACCTAAGCGAGTTCGTTTCCTAGTGTGGACAAAACTTTTGGGGATTGGAAACCTTTCTGCGGACTTCATGAATTATAATAATACTGCGATACCAAATAGTGCGTCCTATTATCATTTTATTTTAATTCAAATTTTTGTCTTTCATTTTGTTTGCATTTTAATCAGTTTTCTGTTTCTTATATAATTTTGTTAATGTATTTTAGGAATGGCGTTTAACTGATGCCAATGTTATTCTTGATTTAAGCTAGATTGCTGTTTCCAAGTACACGCGGTTCAAATCACGTCTTATTGCGATCGGTGAGCTGAAGAATACCTGCATTAAGAGTGGACTGACAATATGCCAAGCTTCAGAAAAAAATTTCAGAATCTCGAAGGGAATATTGATGACTAAAATAAAAGATTGTAAAATGTCGCGATCGTAATAGTTGTGACTGTCAATCAAATAATATCCTAGCAGAATCTATAGCAAGGGCAGTCAGTTTTGCCCGCATGGGCATTCGTGTTCCTATTTATGCCTCGCGGGTGCTGCCACTCAAAATCGTCGCTGCAGCGGGCAAAGAAAGAAATTTGAGCGCGGAAACATTCCTGGGAGGTGGGTAACTTAATTACAAATGAGAACCATGTTTTCATGAGGTTTTTATTAAATAAAACATAAAAACTGTTGTAAAAAGCGCTCATTTATTGGAAAATAGACAAATTCGAAATAAAAATTTTCTGAGAAATAGAATTATAGAGTCCCACCAACTATGGGCCACCTCATAACTTCTAAACGGTTCCTGATATCGAAATGAAGTTTTCGCTTAACAATGGGGAATCATGAGGGAAGTAATGTGCGGTAGAGATATAATTCGAAATATTTTCAGTTTTCGAAAAAATTAATTATCTTTGATTTTTTAAATGAGACCATATATTTTTTTCACTAGCGATAGATAATCATAAATAGACGAATGCATTGATGTAACATACGTTAATATTTTGATAGTATATTGAGTATAAAATTATACTTTCAGACATATGATTTTGAACTATATGTACGAGATTTCCTGTTAGCAACCGTTGCCATTGTCGCATTAGGGGAAGATTGCCGTCGCGGCGTCGGCACTTTTGCGAGAACAGGAGAAAGGTCGCGAAGGCCACTTTCCCCAAAAGCGACAGTGTCGACGGCTGCAAGAAGAAAAATTGCACGTATAATTTCAAATCTCAAGTCTCATAATATAAATATATAAAAACGGGTTTATAAGTTTATATTATTATCGGTTTTTTACATCACTACCAATGCGTGAACTATTTTTTTTATTTAATCGCAAAATATCAAAAAATACTAATACAGCCTTACCAATCCGTTTGAATTCATGTAATTCTGCAATTACAAAGTTAATTGTGAATGAACTTAAATTAATTATGTAATTTAAATTAATTAAATTAAGTTTAAAAAATTAATTGACTATTGAAATATTTTATTGAAGTTTCTCAAGAAAATGTTTCAGTCTATCAGAACGGAGATGGGGAGGTACGCTTTCTCTAATTGTAAATTGGGAGTCAGAAAATAAACGGACGCAGAATATTGCCTGAGAAGTGGGAAAATGAATATTACGCAACACTGTCACTTAATGCCATCATTTGACGACTTTCCTGCTATCGAAACATCAAAATATTTTAGAAGATAACATTATTAAGCTTCATTTGTTAGCATAAACTACTCGATAAATGGATTAAGACGTACTTTTTTCGTTGGGACTCATCAGGGCTCTAACTTATCGCACGGTAAAGAAGTTATTTCGGTCAATGAAAGTAAGTTAAAATTAATAGTTTTTTTACGAACGTTATTCTGGTGTTTCCATCACCAAACAATTGTAATATCAAAAAACTAGACTATTACCATGCATGCCGCCATTAGTTTTTATTAATCAAAATTTCGTAAAAACGTACTGCTAGCACTTCGGTTAGAACATTATAATATGTAATTTCAGTACATTGTCCATAATCGTTACACTACGCAAAATTGTGTGGAGTGGATAGTTAACGTCAGAAAATAACTCCAGTTACTTGTATTGATATACAGGACTGTTCGGTTAACTGGGCCAGATATACTTTTCATTTATTTTTTTGCATTTGTTTATCTTAAGTTAGCCAAACTTATTATATAATAATATGAAGTTAATATAAGAACAGTAATACAAATTATTAAGTTTCAAGTTTTAGCAAATTTCGTGGGATGCAGAAACGTAGACGAAAAAATGATTCACTTAACTGCAGTATGGGATTAACTTTATAGTGAAGTTTTGATGTGAATTTTTGAATTGTTCCATTTTGAAGTGTTCCATTGTAATATAGTAGCTGCGCGTTTCAACAATACATATTTTCGTTATGAATTGAAGTTGAATTTTAAATAATATTTTTTTCTTAATGAAAGTCCCAATAATTACTTTTTATAGTCACAAATCAATTTATTAAAACAAAATGATTATCACATTACAATGGTGTCTTGAAACAAGAATCAGCATGGCAACATTTCGGAGGTCAAGTTGTGCCTCCATCATCAGGCCTTAAAACATTATGTCAACTAAAATAAGAAATTAAAGAATTAATATAAATTAAATAAAATATATATTGAAAAATTAATATAAATAAAAAAATTAAAACTTACTTTAAGATAAAACAAGTGTTTGAAAATATAAGGAATTCACAGTAAATTTAAAATGTTGAGATGAATACATACTATACAAAGAATTGGTTGAAATATCGTGATAAAATTGACATTGAACTTGTAATGTGAGAATCATTTTGTTTATTAAATTGATTTGTGACTGTCTATAAAAAGTAATTATTGGAACTTTTATTAAAAAAAACTTAATACACAGCCTCTTTCATCTTAAAGTAATATTATAGTACTTTACCTAAATTACTTTATAAATATGTATAAATTCAATGAAAATTTCCCCAAATCAACAAAAAATTGTCCTTATATTGTTTACAATATTTATTAACAATTCAATAAAAATTGTAAATATGCAATCCAATATCACTGAAGATGTGTTAGTGGACACAGGTGGCCAATATATTGGCAATTTTGTAAAATATGTATAAAAAAGAAACAAAATACAATTTTGCAATATTTTATAGAAGAGGTTCCCTATTCATTTTCTGTAGATTATCGTGGTATAAATTCCCGAAGTTTGACAAAATTTAGAAAATATATTAACAATTACAATTTTGAAATAATTTAAAACGATAAAATGTCGACATGGAGCTTAATACTCGTTGTCCTGTGTTATTTTTAGCAAAAAACGGGTTTTAAAACTATTTTGAAAATGGTTTTACTGGGAAATTGCATGTCTTTAATTAAATGTATATACTACAATTTATGTAAAACTTTGTTTTCAAATATTTACTATAATTTAACTCGCGATCACCATCATTTTTTAATGTCCACGATGAATATTCCCGAATCTGAAATAAAGCTAGCGGATTGGTCCGCTCGATCCCGCAGGGCGGAGCAGGGGTCGACAAACTGGTGAAGTTCGACTCAGGACATCGCCCATTTCTCGTGCAATCGACGGTACAAAATTGAAGGCTTCAACTTTTTTATTTCAGTTACTCCAGTTGAAATCGTAAAGTATTATATGGGTTCAATATATATGAAAATAAAAATTATATATTAAACAAAATGTTTTGTTCTTCACCTTCAAAAAAGACTCACCCTACTTCGTTTCTTGAACGTTCTACCTATAGTAAGGATTAAAATTTCACTTACGTTTCTATTAAAACCAATACTTTTAGTTTGTGATGAAGAAAATAAATATAAAACGTAATTCTTATATAAATAATCGGAATTCACCTATATCTCCTGAATAGCTGCCTGTCTCATGGTGTTTAATCTAATGAGCAGGAGGAAATGAA
>BLKR01011520.1:0-31288 GCA_011170035.1 Teleogryllus occipitalis
TCTCTCTCTCCGTCTCTCTCTCTCTCCGTCTCCGCTCATTGATGTGCATATTTTCTCCTAATTTGAACGCGCTGTAACTCAAAACTGCTTTTTATGGCTTGTTAATATCCTCCCTCAGCTCTCCAATTCTTTGCTATTTACAACAAAATGTAAATCCGATTATGATATTCTGCAATATTTATTTTACACCTCTGCGAAATATTGCGGTTTTTATTTTGCGTTGTATTCTAGGTTACAAGAATAACACTGACGATGCCAGAAATTGTGAAGTGAGCATGCGCCAGGAAAATGTGGAACATAATAAAGAAATGGGTTTACCTGGTAGAAATAGACTTCTTCTTACCAATAGAATTTTAAACCTAATATTACATTCAACACCCATTATGAAGGTGCTCTGTAAGTTGTTGCGATTATTCCTTCTCATTGTATTCTAAAGTGGAAGAATGATACTGAAGATCACAGAATGTTTAAGGATAACATGCACGTGAAAATATTGTAGAATAGGAATGAAAAATAGAAATACCTGGTGGAATTCACTTAGTTCTCATATTCCTGTTCCCTTTTCTGGTTCCTGAACTTTTACGTAAATATGAATGATGATACAAATGCTTATACAAACACGCCTTTTTTCATTTCTTTTCTGAATAATCAGGACAAAACATTTATGCTTATTATCAAATACACAAAAATCTGAATGAAACGTTTCGGAAGGAGAAAAGAAACTTCAGAAAGAAGAGTTCAGAGTTGGAAAGCAAGATATCATTTCGGCATTTACTCAACCGATCAACGCAAATGAGAAACTATCGAAATGGTCATTGATCTAGAATTTATTTACAATAGTTGTTTTGCAAAAATAATTAAAATTAATGTTTTGATATATTACAAAATATTCATATTTTATTCATTTAGATACATTTTGCGTTGTATTCACTACCATTCAACGCGGGTATACATAACGCTCTACATTTGTAGTTCTCTTGAAATTTGGAATGCCTTGCTTGAAATCCTGGCATTCGGGGAACGAGGGTGGGGGGCAAGCAGACAGTTCCTATAGTGTCGTATTAAATGAATTTCACGGAAATTCAACGTACATAACATCGAGCGCGACATTCTGTTAGAAAGGCCGAAATAATTCGCGATCCGTTTCACACAATTTCAATGTTCTCAAAACTGTCTGAAATATGGGATAATATTCAATGAAAACACCTCGTACACTACATGGACATCTAGTTAACAGAAAAATGTTATACTAATAATGAATTAGTCAGCCAGGTGATAATTCAAGACCACACTTCATGCAACTTGAAAAGTCATCCCTGATTTGTCTTTCATTCCCGAATCAGTAGTTTTTGTGAAAACTGACTTACTCAATGGGGAACAAATGTATCGCAGATATTCATAACTGGAGTACACGACGGAAAGTATTGATCAGATATCAGTGCCAGCAGTACATCCTCAACAATTCAAATTCATTTCTTCTACATTTCTTCACAATGCTTTACCAATCGACAAGAAACCCAAAGAATTACATTCTTTAAGAAAAATGTTAAGTATTATTGGTTGAAAATTCATTTTAGGCCATTAAAATCTATGCTAACTCTCTGAGTAAAAAGACAACGGTAGATAAATTGTATTTAAAAAATGAAACCGTGCAAAGAAGTAATGACATGTTAACCCCTTCATTATTTAAAACAATTTTCATTTTCTGTCTGTAACAAATATGAATCAGCTTCTCGTCCAATGGCGCTTATCTCGATCAAGTTTTTTCTCTTCAGTTTTCCTTCATTCATTGAGCAAATGCTGATATTACCCTCTTATTTCTATTTGGACAGTAATGTACAATAACTTCATTACCTGTGAACGGTTTCTTGAGATCTCATTTTGCAAGCTGCGTTAGGAGTGGTAGTGCTATTATTTCGTCAACCCGACTACCTTATAAAAATTTCATATATTTTGCCGATGGACATAGGAGTGGACTCTGCCAATAGTGAACTTAGGTACAGCGAATTTTCGTGTATAGTGAAGTAATGCCACCGGTCCGGATTACTCTACAAATGAACAGTAAATTTTTCAGTTATAGTCAACATTTCACATCAGTTATAGTGAAACATGCAAAACACAACTAAAAGAAAAAAAATTTCTCCAAAGGTCCGAACAATAAAATAAAGCGTTTTCAGGCTTTCTGAGTTATTTTCGTAAGGTTTAAGGCTAATAAAAGGGTCTGAGTGAACATACAACGGAGGGAGTCTCAGATCATCGGCCTAGAAGGTCGTAGATGCTCTGAAAAGGTCGTCCTGAACAAAAGAATACGACTGTAAAGACAAGAAGGAAACAAGTGAAAAGTATTCCAACTGCACAAAAACAACTCAAGGGTATAAAGACTGAAGAGATAATTTGATGGTGCAGATACTGCAAAATAAACTGTGGAGGAAGCACGGAAAATGGAGAAGAATACGCAAAACTCATTAATAACGAACGGTGTGCAAGCCGTAATAATAATTATTTGACGACTAAATAAATACCCTAAAATATTGAATTTGCCGTTACGATATTTTAGTCAACCTCTGAGGTAAAAAAAATCTTAATCACTGAGGAGAAACATTTTTGCTTTATAGGTTACAATGAACCGTAAATGCTAGACCCGGAGATTCACAGTGAGTCGATAGTATTTTTCGGAATGGAACATTTTTGTTCGTCAAATGTAAAAGCGTTCCTTGGTAGGTTTATTCATAATTCAACTCTATACAGTGAAAACTAGAAGGTGGGGATCTCGGAGCTCGAAAAAAAGTGTCCAGATTATTCTCCTCTCGGGCACGTCATAAACAGTATTCACTAATTCTGACGCTAGGTATATAAGTAAATAAATAATCTGCGTAGTTCGTGAATTATTACGTGCATTTCATTAATAAGGTAAATCTTAAAAACGTCAGTTCACAAAAATTTTAGTAGAATGTACATGGAAAGAAACTTTTGTTGATTTAAAGAAGTTTCAAAAGTCACTTGATTTTTAATTTTGATATAAATAAATTATTTAAACCACCGGCAAAATATTCAAAACATTAAAGGAAAGCATTATTTAATTCATCTTATTTGAACGTGAGTGAAACATTCATTTCAGCGTACCGTAAAGTAACCTCCAAATATTATTTCTCGTCACAAGCAACAGGGAATAAAAAGAGTTCAAAGACTGGCAGGCGATGAATGAATGAAGAGTGCGTGTTACGAGGTCGTGCGTCAGGTCTTTGCAGGATATTGGTCTGTGAAGCCCCGCATGTGCGAACGCTTGTAAGTTTTCAAAACTCGACAGCAGAGTAACTTAGCGGGATTCTACTCCCCATTCACGATTATCAAGGCAAAATGCGCACATCACATAAGAGAGCCCAAAGAACTGTTCTTTTCAACAGTTCAGCATTTCAAAAACAAAAAATTTGCAAATATATAATGTACCTAAAAAAAGCTTACATTCGTTTTGCGAGCATGAGAACTGTAAGGGATGAGGAGTTATTATTTAAGTCCGAAGGAAATATTGTATTGCTCGTAGGATAAACATAATAAACCATATACATTTTATTATACGTTGAATATTCGAAAAATATAATTTAAAATCAATTATTGTCCTATTTTTTATGATTTAAAAATTATCCTGTTCTATAAAATAATTAAAATAAAATTGCGATGCTTGTTAAATGTAATTTTAACTAGCATCACGAACGTGAGAAGACTTCATATATAATAGAGTGAAGATCAGAGTGAAGACTTCATGTATAATAGACAGCTCGAGGTTTCCGATGTCATGCGAAGAGAACGACATTCTAAAGAAGTAGTTTCTTCGGGAAGCTTTAAACACACGCCGTGGGAGTGAAGGGGACGCTCGCAAGTCCGCCACTGACGTCGCCCCAAGCTGTCGCTGAATATGTAATGTGCCAAAACAAGAGTGACTCCGGCCTCGTGCGCGCTCCTGGCCTCGTTCCCACGAGGCGGCTCGCCTGGCCATCGGGGCGCGCCCCTCAGGCTGCAGCCAGGCTCTTTTGGCACCCGTCCCTGCACACCATCTGGGGAAGGACCCACTCCCATGCGTGCCCTCTCTTTCTCTCGTGCCCACTCTCTTTCCCCCTCTCCCTCTCGCTCTCTCTCCCCCGCTCTCCCTCTCCCTCGCTCTCCCTCTCCCTCGCTCTCCCTTTCTCTCGCTCTCCCTCTCTCTCGCTCTCCCTCTCTCTCGCTCTCCCTCTCTCCCGCTCTCCCTCTCTCTCGCTCTCCCTCTCTCTCGCTCTTCTTCTCTCTCGTTCTCCCTCTCTCTCGTTCTCCCTTTCTCTCCCTCAGTCCCCTCACTCTCCCTCACTCTCACTCTCCCCACTCTCCCTCTCTCGCTCTCCCTCTCTCTCTCTCTCCATCTCACGCCTTCCCTCTCCATCTCTCGCCCTCCTCTGTCTTGCCCTCTCCTTCTCTCTCGCCCTCCCTCTTTCTGTCGCCCCTTCCTCTCTCGCCCTCCCACTATGTTTCTCTTTCGGCCTCTCTCTCCTCCCCTCCTTCTCTCTCTCGCTCTCTTGCCGACTGGCGCTCTCTGAATGTTGCCTATGACGTGCGTCGGTAGCGTGGGATTGGACTAGTGCGTTGTTGCCGCTGCTGTACGCCGTGAGCAGGTGGAATATTCTACTGTTTCCAATCAAAATCTCTGCCTTGAATGAGGTCGTGTGTCTATAGTAATAAATATAGTTGGCTACCTTTCTTGTATACTAATAACTCTGTATTTAGCCCCAATTTTCACCACTTGTAGCTGAGGTGGAAACAATGTTAACATCTTTGCTATTAGATATGAAATGCTTTTCTTGTTTTACCTTTTGTATGTATTTGGTTTGAGTTATTTTTACATTCTTTTTAAATTTACATAATGAATTAAATTGGTAATATTTCAATTCAGTTTTAGTGAATTTTCATATACTTATTGACATGAAAGTATAAATGTGAGATTTAAATATGAAAGCATGTAACTTATTGCATTTGGTGTACTGGTTTTCTGCAGCTTACATGACCTGCATTTGAATAAATACCTGTCTGACTTAATAGCGTCAGATTAATTTGGTGTTATAAACCTGACTAGGAGAAAACACGAAAATATTGCTTATCGTACCACTTGTGACAATTTTGGATGTATTAAAATTTAACATCTCGTATTGATCATTTTTCCATTGCAGAGCTCAGAGCATAAGTAGTGGAATTGACTTTTTCTTTAAAAGTCAACAATTATACATTGTTCCTGGGGAAGTAGTGGATTTCGACTAGGTTTCAGTGACATCACGTATATCAGATTTTTTAACGCAAAAAATGCAACGTCAAATCTGTCGTTGCAATTTCTTCCAAGTCTGAAGCGCCTGGGCTACGTAGTTCTATTTCTCCTAGGGCACTTAGTAGCTTTGCTGATTGTCTTGAATACTTCAGGGTATCCATGTGAGCACTGCGTGCATTCCAGTTTTGCAACACCAAATACTTTTTTGTATTATTAACGGTTACGTAATATTATATTTCACCATCAATCCTACCGTTCAGACATAATAAAATCAAAGGACATAACTGAAAAAAGTACGTGGAGTTTTATAATACTTTAAAGTAACTGTGTGTTAAATAATGTAAAGATATGAAGAAATAAATTGCATTAAGAAACAATTATAAGTTATGTTGAATGAACGATAACGCAATCTGGCTGAAAAAACGACCAGGATTTCAAAGTCGTAAGTATGATATGCTGCATTTCTAAGAAATTCTTCTAAGCAAGTACATGAAGTAAAAGTACAAGAGATAAATAGCGTTCCGTAATTACATTTGTTGATAGTATATGTACCTTCTAGTGCTAATTTTTACACTTCGGAAATATTCTGTTCAACGATTACGGTAATTATGAAATTATAATTATTGTAGCTGATGTATTATTGTATAATAGGCCTGTCCTTTGAAAGAATATCTTGTATACTTTTTAACGTGAGAGTTTTTTATGGTAAGTGTTATAGATATGTACTTACTCATCTCTTGGGAACGGATATTCATGTAAATACTATTTTTATAGTTTTTAGATACCTGCAAAATTTATTTTCGATTTCTAACAGGCAGTTTTAAGGAATTAAAATTATTATAAATTACATTTGACATATTTTTATGTTTTTTTGTAAAATTACATAGTTTTACTTGTTTGATCTATTATTACTTATATCTTCCATGCTTCGAAACATGTAATATATTTGTGTCGAAACGGAATATCTTAGATACGATTTTGCCATGTACGTTCCTGGAATCGTCTTTGAATTAAACCAAGCAATGCAATATGTCGTGTTTATATTTTCCGGAGCTTTGTTGTGAATTGTCGAATTTAACTCGACTTCTCGGAAATCTCGAACTCGGAATCACGGATGTTTGCGAAGCAGATTTAATCTGGACTACGTGCTTGCATAAGTTTCGTAGACATTTCATTTAACGCATTTTTTCAACGGTGAGAACTTACTCATTTGTTAGAAAATCTAGAGAAAATGAACCACCTCTATTAATGATCCTCGAATCTCTGCAGTTCTTGTCGTTCAATTGAACGCTCCCAGAATTGCGAGAACTTGTGAAATGATTCAAGTGTACTCTGTAGTAATTTGAGAACTAGTGGTTTATATTGAAAGAAGTGACTTTGTTATTTTCATTATAAACATTTTCAGGTTTTACAAATATCAGTTCTCACACTACATTTGTATTGTTGGCTTTAGATGAACTTAATCCCAATAAGTGATTTAATGCACTCTAACCTCGGTCATAGTCTAAAAATATCGTTGATAACGTATGCCAGATCTAAAAATTCACTAATAATAATAATAATAAAAATAATAATAATAATAATAATAATAATAATAATAATAATAATAATAATAATAATAATAATACAGAGTGGTTTCAAGAAAAATCACCTGAATGTCATCAAAATTGATCATATATATTGAAGAGTGATATCAAGTGCGACAAATGCATAACGTAAAGCATACAATTACAAAACAGCCATTACCAATATTATTCATTGACCTCGACCGCAGTCCCAACAACAAAGATATTTACAAAATCGTCAGCCTTCTGAACAGCAAATTTAAGTTTGAACTACTGCACATGGACGGAGAAATTGTTCAATGTAAGCTTTGCCAAGTATTTAGTTAAATGTCACATTATTGTGGATATCCTTACCTCTTGAGTCATGTCTGATCGGAGACATGAATCCTGTAAATGAAAAAAAATATCAAAGATCAAGAAAACATTCCACCTCCTGTGCATACGCTCTCTACAATGATTAACATTCAGTGAGTGATTCTAACCCACTCTTAACTGAAAGAACTAATCACCGTGCTATCTACAAGCCATTCGTTACTAAGCTAGGAATTCTACAATCAACTTGCCTCTTCATTTAAGAATCTTTTTATTAAAAATTACTTAAACAAGTGGGGAAACATATTTTCATCTAATTCTAATGTCTATATTTATAAAACTCGACGTAGGAATCATATTCTCAGTACCAACAGCTCATTACAAAACATTCACTTGCAATACAAGTACATTATTTTCCAAAAATATTGCAAAATCTCAATAAACAATTAAAATCGGAGATACTGCACACAGGAGGAATTTACAAATTATATCGATTTGCTTATTTTCCGTATTAAATTGATACCTGTATTATCGGTGACCGAAATCACGCAATTCCAAAATTTTATTAGAAATATCATGGATTAATGAATTCGTTTATCCCACATCAGAAAACTGCTTAGGTGGCTCAACACATCAATTGCTGTCACCGCAGTGCCTGTCCCGTGAGGTTCTAGGATTCGTGTCCCAGTGGCAGGATTTTCGACACTAGACAGATAGCTGGGTCGAGTTCAGCAGCCGTTTGGAGGGTAATTATCGCGGCCGGCTGCTCAGATCGATACTTATCCGTGGTTTCTCCGATCAACACCAGGCGAATGCCGCAGTACCCTAGGCCCGTAGGCCACGAACCGCGCGTGCTCTTTCCTTGTCACACCCCCACCCTGTACCTACGCACACCCACAGGTAAAACATTGTGATGCTGCAGCGGAAAGTGGCGATTTTTCGACAGAAAACATGTTTTGCGGGGCGATATACATGTCACAAGCACGACCATGTTCAACATATGCCTCAAGCGGATAACACAATCCTCCCTTTTCCGAGGGCTTACGGGGAGCGAGAGCAAAGCAAATTGATTACGTGATGGAGACGTAGAATTCTCACGTGCAGAAACCTTGCGAAACTCTCATCTCTTTCCATCCGTCGAGAGCCCGAGAAGCGCGCAAGAACACCGCGAGTGCCAGGGTCTGGCGGAGGGAGGGAGATCCCCTGGGGAGCGGAGAGGCGCGAAGCGGCGAGGGGCGGGGCCGGGCGCGAGGTGGGGTGGAGAGGGTGGGCCGGGCTGGGCCGGGCGTGCTCCCGGGTGCGTTGTGCACCGCATTTCTGGGGATCAATAGACGAGTGGCACCCACAATAGGATGAGCCGTGGCGCGGAGGCAGGAAGGAGGTGGGGTGGCGCGCCGTGGCGCTGCGTGGGTGGCGAGCTGGAGCGGAGTGTAGCGTGTTGGAGAGGGGTTCTGAGGGGATCGGAACGGAGCGCGATGAAGCGTGGGGAAGGGGAGGGGAATGAAGTGGTGTTAATAGGTGCGGATCGGCGTTGAGTGGGAGAGAGAGGTGCGGGCCGACGGGAAGCGGAGTATGAGCTGGGGCGAGGTGGAGCGGCGTGCAGGGGGTTGGCGTGGTGCAAGCAAAGGAGAGAGGACGAATAAGGGCAAAACAGAACGGAGGAGGGGCAGGGCGACGGGAAGCGGAGAGGAGAGGGCCTGGGTGAAGCGGAGAGGAGAGGGCGAGGGTGAAGCGGAGAGGAGAGGGACAGGGCGAAGCGGTGAGGAGAGGTGCAGGACAAAAACGGATTATAAAAGGAAGGGGGAAATGGAGTGGAGAAGGGTCAGGGTGATGGGGGTGGATGAGGGGAAGGGGTAGGGGGATATAGACAGGGGCGTGGTGAAGCGGGGCGAGACCAAACGGGGAGGACCAAAGGTAAAACGGAGAGGGGCAGGGTGGGGTGAAGCGGGGAGAGGCGAAACGGAGCAGTGAAGGGCGAAGCGGAGTGGAGACAGACTGGGCGGACTGATTTACTACACTCGCTACCATTGCAGCGTTTGTGACCGAAAGATCGTAGTGAGTGAGGATTTTTGACTCTATAATGCTATGTCGTTTTCAACCGTTCTATGGAGGATTCAAGCACCTGACTGCACTGTTCAGTAGTTAGCCGTGGTTTCTCTGGTCAATACCAGGCAAGTGTCGGCGTAGTACTCTAACAAGCAGTTCATGGACAGCGAGCGAACAAGTCTTAGTCATAATTTCTCCATTGTCGCCCCTGCCCACACACACACACACACACAAAACACACACACACGTCCTAAACTTCTATGACGGTAGACAAGTTAGGAGCTTAGAGTTTGACCAGTCTGTCGACACGGGATATCAGGTTTTAGCAAGGAAACCACACCGCATTCTCCCGGTCTTAAATGCACTACAGTCTCAAAACGAATGACCAGCACCAACCCCGTTGTAATAAACACTAAGGTAGAAATTGACATTTTTAGTGTCACTCCCTAAATCACTCTCGCAAGAAGAAGCGGAGCGTATCTTGGGAAGCGGGCCGAATTGGACTAAGAAATCAGATCGACCCAATGTAGATATATTATACAAAGATACCACTACCACCCTGCTAGTAATGTAAGTTGTATTTTAAGATTATTTACAAGATTATTGTAAGTTAATTGTAGTAGATATAAGCAACTATAACAAATGTTGAGTGTAATAACACTGATCTTCTTTTCTATCCAAAAGAAAATAAATAAATTTAAAGAATTAAAAGAAGTCAGAGGGAGTCGAGACGAAACTGGGCGGAACCAGGTGATGCGATGTGAGGCAAAACAGAGCAGGGCGTAGCAAGAACCATGTGGGATGTGGAGTTGACTGCCCCACCCTTCTCCCAGTCTTCAACTCACCTGCCGTTTCCACCGTTCTTCCATACCAACGTTCCCCAGACAACCACCTAGACACCCACTCACCCGCCTCCCACACGTCGTTCACCCACCTCCCACTTGCGGCGGCCCACCAGCTCCTCATTCTTTGTCCACCCACCGCCCTCTCTCCGCCCACTCTGCGCCCACTCTGCGCACTCTCTGCGCACTCTGCGCACACTCTGAGATCACTTTGCGCACGCTCTGCGCACTCTTTGCGCACTCTCTGCGCACACTCTGCGCACACTCTGAGATCACTTTGCACACACTCTGCGCACACTCTGCGCACACTCGGGGCCCACTGTGCGTCCACTCTCCGCACACTCTGCGCACACTCTGCGCACACTGCGCACACTCGAGGCCCACTCTGCGCCCACTCTGCGCACACTGCGCACACTCACACCACCCACCTGCCACCCATTCTCCACCATCCCGCCGCCGATCCGTTGCCCAACCACCACTCACCTGCCACTCACCACCCCCCTCGTCCACACGCCACTCAACACACCGCCAACAAGACGCCCACACTCCACCCACCCGCCACCCACAAGCCGTCCTTCCGCTGCATTCCGCCGCCCACCCGTCGCCCATCCACCGCCCACATGCCATCCGCCCGCTCCCCATCCTCCATCCACTCGCCGTCCATTTCCTGCCCACCCGCCGCGTACACGCTCCCCGCGTACAAGCTCCCCGCCCACGCCGTCCGCATGCCGCGCACTCGCAGGATCCGTGCCGCAATAACGCTACCCCCCGCCATCCAGCGCTATCCCATGGCTTCACCTGCGAACAAACAGCGAATCAACAACTCGCCCGACCCAGCTCACCGCATTGCCCTTTGTCTGTCCCCGAAGTTCTATAGCTCAGCGTACACCCCGCGGGTTCCGCGTTGCAGGAAGCCCTTCTCCGAAATGCGAACGTGCATCCTCAGCAGTGCAAGTAGCTGCCGCCCAACATTCGCGCTTTGATATTAACTGCCAATCCGGGGCGTGTTTGAAAGAGGGAGAGTGAGAGTGAGAGCGAGAACTAGAGCGAGGCGAGGCCAGCAAGTCAAAGGGCAGGTGGAATTATGTGCGTGCTGAAATTCCGTTCAATGAACTCTTCACAAACGAATCCTCGGTTCCTAAACATAATTAATGATAATCATGGTTCGTGACATTTAGTTAGAGTGGAGTAGGTTATAGTTCTTCTCCATACGCCACGTACTTTTTTAGATTTTGACCTTAAATATACAAGTATAATTAAGTTTTCCGAATCTAATCAATGTGCGACCAGAATCTGCTTACAATATATGCTTACATGCAAAAATATGATCTGGTCTTAAACATTCAACGCAGTCCAGAACAAAGGAGACAGGGGATGAAGCGACTTTCAAAGAATTCAATTAATTCAAAGAATTTCATACTTAATTCATTTTTTTCTAATTCTCTAATTCCTTTTTGGTGCAAACAACCACACAAACGATCAAAATGAAATAAACGCATGTGAACTAAAACTAGCGAACGTGTAGTTGGATATTAGTGCATGTTTTTCTCATCGGGAGGTGGCAGTGATCTTCCTCCGCTGAATGCAGAGATTCGACGCCGACCTGCCGTCGGCTAGCGTGGTTTCCCGGTCCAGGTATCTCCCACCAGCCTGCACCACCCCAGCGAAGACATGCTCTGAGCCCCCAACCGGTCTCTCGGCATGTGTAGTAGTGTAGTGTAGGTGTGTGTAAGTAAGGGAAAGGATAGAACACGGAATGGGAAGGAAAGATTGCGCGCGGTCGGTTTGTCATGGCTCTGGCATTTGTCTGGTACTTATCGGAGAAGACACGGAAAACTACAGATCAGCGTAGCCGGCCACTAGAATTCTCCTCCAGACATCGACAGGACTCGACCTAGCTATCTAGCTAGTCTCTAAAATCCTGCTACCGTCGGGACTCGATCCTAGGACGTCCCGGTCAGTGGAACTGCAGTGACATCAGTTGACGCCCTAAGGTACCTCTCCCGATCCGTATGATCGGCGAGGCGCGAGAATTGATAATACTGTTTATGGTAGTTGCTCTGCCGCGACCTTTCTAAACACATATTCATAGAGTACGTCAATAATTTAACACATTTCGATGGTTTCGGGTGGAAAGTTTGTGGATGTTCATGAATATATGATTGTTTTGACAATTTATAATTATCCTTCATCACAATTTGCTACTGCTGGGTAAAGAATTATAACTTTCTACTTCAAAGAAATTTACGGCGAAAAAAGGAGTTTGCAGATGATGATGTAGAGAACAGATTACTATTCCACAAATCGCGCACATCTCGGAATGATCCGTCCTTGACCCTGGAAATCAAACAATTTTTTTGACAGAACAGGTCAGTTTTGTGAAGACACGAGTTGTGGGTGAAATGCGAAGGACAGATGGGACCCGGGTAGTTTTTTTTTTACTGTAGGTCACTTTATAAATAACCATGATCATTAGCATATTGATTTAGTGGTGAGTTGTAGTTGACATTTACATAATTGAATTATAATTGAATCATAATTCAATTATGATCATTAGCAACCAATATGATATTAAGCACAAATATTATTTTAAAGATTATAAACGATATACATTAGATACAACATCCATAAATGTAGAATAAAGAATTAGAATAATTTTTCACAATAATTTAAATTAACGTTTCATAAACCGCTTTTTAAAGTATTTTAACATTGTTTTACAACCTTCAATTGAATTAAAATTTTCGTAGAAATTGCTTTTAATGTCTCGAGTTTTTGTACATTTTGAACACTTGAACATTCTAGGATAATGTGATTTGTAGATAGGATTGCTCAACATCTTGGGAAGGTGTCTGGGTAATTTGTCTTCATTACCTCTCATAAAAGAGATGAGTAGTCGATTCTTAATCTGGTAATAATTACTTGTTCCCTTCTTTCTAAATGAATATTGGAGATTGTTATTTTCTCTACAAAATGAGACCTTTTTCAAATTTCTATGAAATTTTTTGAGTCTAGTTATTTCTGGAGATCCGTCCTCCGTAGCATAGATGGGCAGATACGAGCAATAATTCGAAATCTATTTAAAATTAAATTGAAAGAGCCAGATACAATATTTCAGGATAAAAGTAAAGTGGCTTTTATTTTACGTGAAATTTAAATTTCACAGCTTTGCATTTTTAGAATATTTGCTTCTGCTCTATTCCGGCCAATAATTATGCAACGAACAGTGAGTGGCCGTTTGAAATTAGGATCCAGTGTGAAGTTATTTTAACTTTGAAAACTAGGATATTCAGAGTGGAATTTTCCCACGGATCCAGCTAATGTAATTTATTCCTTGTAACATAAAGTTTAGACACAATTTCACATCTTTTTCCCGGGGAGCACTTATGCGAAGAAACCGAACAAACTGTTCTACATTCCCATGATCGTTGTTGATGGTGAATTACGTTGTGATTGATAAAATAGATTTATAAAAAAGTAGAACGTGGGAGTTAAAATTCTAAAACAAAACTTCTTTTAATGACATTGAGATTTAACAATACTTACTTTCTCGCCTTTGTACTTGCGTAACAAAGAAAAAGTTGTAAAGCTGCAGCGAAAAACGGAAATTTTTCAATAGAAAAACTCGTATTTTGGATTCCAGATATCAAATAATGGATTATTATCATTCCAAGGGTAGTTAATTACTTCCTCTAATAAGTTATTTCTGGTTCAGTGGCGGTCCTTGGTACCGAAAAATTGGTTTATTACGATTAATTTTCGTGGTTCCTTGGTACTTAAAATTTGGTTTATGGCAGAATATATGTCTGTCCACGTGCGGCCATCGCTTGCACCCAAACCGTTCATAAATTTTTTCCAAAATCGATATTCCCCATCAATATAGCCAACTTCAAAGCCCCACGAATTTCAAAAGGATATTTTGATTTTGGGGGTATCCTTAGATGAATCCTCGACATTTTCAATTTTTTCTTCAAAATTCCTCTTTTTTCATTTTTTTCGCGTAGAAGAAAGTACGGTTATATACATGGCGCAGGTCTATTTTTCGTTGATCTCTAGAATTTCGACACTTCCACAATTACGATTTCCTACAACTCAATACTGAAGATAAAGATTATTTCGTAGTGAAATGTGTTCAACATTATATTTTTAAATAAAGTCATTGTGATTTTTAATACACCACCTGTTCAACTACAGTGCACTAGGAAAGTCTCTCCGCACTGAGCGGAGTCAGGGCCTCGTATTAAAAATTGCATTGATGTTGGTAGCAACCAGATCACTGGGAAATAAGTGATGGGGACAATACTTCCAGCATCTATTACGATTGCGGTGAGTAAGCAATTTACGTTTTCCATCCGCACTTGTGCAACCAACATAATGTCTGTTGCAACCATTCTCACCAGTAAAGTGCCACTATGGAGAGACTTTCCTGGCGCTCTATATCTTTTTAACGCGTCGAAAGCGCCTTGAACAATTTGGTACAGTGGATATGCTCATCGCTTGATAAATATAAGTACGAGCGGTCGAATCCCAGCGTGGGCAAATAATTTTGGGCGTTCGAAACATTTTTGCAAATTCAAGTAGTATTACAATATTAAGTAACCGTTGCGAGAACTTACGTTCTTTTGTAATACCACCAGTTGAATTTGATAGTTTTTCATAAATCACTATAACCAGCACCTGCGGCAGAATTGAACGCATGTAACATTTGCGTACGAACAGGCCTTCATTTAGATATGCACCTTTAAAACACGTTAAAAGTATTTTTGTACCTCCCTCTAGCCATTGGTTATTCGAGTTTCCAGTTACATTTGTTCATAATCAGGGCCATTGGATCTCTCGTTAGCCATCGTTAACTGTCCATTTACGGCATCTACGCTGATCATTATTAATTCAAACAGCGTGCCTTTCATGGCTCAATGTGCGGCGTTGCAATTAACATTTCGAGCTCCGTCATGAAACGTGATATCGCATTGGAACTCGGTAACTTCATCTTCATTTGTTTCACTAATACTTGCAGTGGCAACGCCCTGTTTTGACACTCGTAGATAGGAAAAGAACCCGCATGAAAGAACCTCAGCGGTGAAGATGCTTGGAGCAGCGTCCGTGTACGAAGCACGAAAGGCTGCACATCTGAAACTAGTCTAATAGGAATGTTGTCTGTTGATGGACTGTGGCACCTTTGCCGGTACTAACAATGAGAGTGGGGACACGATGGAGAAGGAAACATAGTGCACAGCTTTTATTGACCAATTTAAATACAGTTTCTTCTCCAGACCATGAGCTGGGAGGAGAGGGGAAAACAGTTATCGAAGCTGGTGTTGCAATACAAAAAATTTAAGTCGTAACCAAGCTCCCGATTGGGAGAGTCATTTCCTCACCTTCCAGTTCCTAACTTTGAGGAGACACTATATTTAAATCGGACTATGGACCTTTGTACAGGCTGCTGCAACGGCACTTGACGTGAAGTGGTAACGCAAAACACCGATTAGGGCAGTTATTTCACAAACTCGATTCCCGCCGGCTCCAAAAACTTGTTGGTCAATACATATCATGGAAATTTCCTGCACTCACAGGGGATCGAACGCACGATCTGCCAGTCAGCAGTGCTCTTGATGGCTTGCGCATCGCTGATAGTTATCGAAGCAGGTGCAATTTGCATACAGTAAAGGACCCCACCAGACCCAAGTTTCCCGCGGCACTCGGCAGATAGGCGGGCTTCGCCATGCGTTGCCATGCTTTGCCTCTACCGACTCCGTCCCTACCACGTCCGTATCTCATCTCTATCCCGTCCTTACCCTATCCCTACCCTGCCCTACACCATCCCTACCCTGTCCCTACACCGTCCCTACCCTGTCCCTACACCGTTCCTATCCTGTCCATACCCTGTCCATGCCCCATTCCTACCCTGTCCCTACCCGGTCCCTACACGCCCCTACCCAGTCCCTATCCCATCCCTATCCCTCCCCGAACCCTGAACGTCCCTACCCCATCCCGTCTCGTCCCGATCCCGATCCCGTCCCATCCCGACTCAACCCCGTCTCGTCCAGGCCAGTCCCGTCCCGTCCCGTCCCGGTCCTGCACTGCCCTCAACTGACCCCACCCGACCCCGCACCATCCCTACCTCGCACTGACACCGCACGTTCCCGAACCGAACTCACACCGACTCCGCACCGACGCCCCCGCCTTTCCTCCCCGCCCTGCCTGCTCCCCGCCACGCCTCCTCCCCCCGCCTCCTCCCCCGCCTCCTCCCCCCGCCTCCTCCCCGCCTCCTCCCCGCCTCCTCCCCCGCCTCCTCCCCCGCCTCCCTCCCCCCGCCTCCCTCCCCGCCTCCTCCCCCCGCCTCCTCCCCGCCTCCTCCCCCGCCTCCTCCCCGCCTCCCCCTTCTCCCCCCGCCTCCTCCCCCGCCTCCTCCCCCGCGCCTCCCTCCCCCCGCCTCCCCCTTCTCCGCCTCCTCCCCGCCTCCCCCGCCTCCTCCCCCGCCTCCTCCGCCCCGCCTCCTCCCCGCCCCCCCCCCCCCGCCTCCTCCCCCCGCCTCCTCCCCCCGCCTCCTCCCCCGCCTCATGTCCGGTCGGTCCCATCCTTCCCCGCCCCGCCACGCTTCTCGGTCCTCGCGGGGCCGGCAGCGTCCCGTCGCGCATCCATTAAGCAGCGAAGTGGGTCAGCGGGGGCGCGCTCGCGCGACAAGAGAGCGCGGGGACGCGGCGGCGGCGGAGGCGCAGGCAAAGTGGGCGTAACGCCGCGCAGCTGCGGGGGCGGGCGCAGGACGCGGGGGCGGAGCGGAGAAAACGAGGACATGGGGACACGCCAGCTGCACCGCGCAGTTCCCCAGCCGCCGCCGCTACTACTTTAGTTTCCCGTTGCGCCACCACGTACGTTGCAGCAGGGCTACCGGCAGTAGCTCGCCTGCAATGTTTTACCGCTCACGTGCCGCGTGAGAAGAGACCGCTGGACGATTGCTTGTTTGCTTGGATCCACTACACGGAAAATGCTCGCTGCACGGGGAGGTTTCGCTTGAGCGTTCACGCCGTGTTGAAGTAGCGAGCTTAAGTTTCTCTAAGAAAACTCCAGCGAGGAAGACATTACCTGTCTATATTTCTTTCCGTTCGTTTCGTTCGCGCAAAAAAGTTGAAACGAAACATACCTTGAAAACAGGATTCGAATCATTGAATTATAAAATGAAATTACTATCTATATCTCATTTCGGTGTGTCAATAACAGATTGAATTTTTCTCTCGGAAAGGAATTCTCGAGAATATTAGATTACGAAAGAAGGGGAAAAAATGAATCTTCGGAGTCGTAAATTATACATGCTTTTTTTTTTACTTAAATCGATTTTGACACCGCATCTCGACAACCTGGTTAAGATTGCCAGAGTTAATGTAAATCTAGGATTACTCGAATGATCACGTGAGAAGGTATCGCCCTGCCGCGAGGAACGAGGTCGCCGGCTGATTGCTTATTTACCTGCTCGCTGGGATCGTGTACACGGAATGACCTCCCTGCGGTGGCGCGTTCGTGCAGTGTTTGTTGAGGTGGCGATGGTAATGCAATGCTTTCTTTCTATTATTTCGGTTGTGTGCGCCGTAATTGGAAATGAAACAATGTTGGCTATACCTCGAATCGGGAATTCTGACCACGGAATGACATAATGACATTTCTGCTTATTTTATATTTACTTCGATCAATAGTAGAGGGAATTTGGCCATTTGGCCATTCCACTACTACTGTTGATCAGAAAGATGTGGAAAAATAAATAACATCGTTCAAACTACAATATAAAATATTGTAAACAAAAAAGTTTAATAAAATTAGTGATCAATACAACAAATTGGCACAACTTACAAATCTTGGGTATCATGCAATCAATGGTAACTCAAAGTATTTTTATACATCAAACTTTTATTAACAATCTATACATCCTTCAGAACAATTAGTAAATTTTGTTGACTTTCTTATCTAAAGATGATTGGAGACCTTACTTATTTGTAAATCTTCATTAATAGAGTTGGTACACATGTAACAGAAGTTGAAAATCAGTAAGGCAAATCTAGAGTCTTGAAGTTATCAAGACATTTTATTTCTAAACTAATATATGACGCACTTATGTCTAAAGTATTGGTATGTCTTTCTGTTTTTTTAGCATATTTACATTTTTTTCTTTTTGTTAACAATTGACATTTTAAGATTAGTGTCAATCGCACCAATCGCACCAACATAACAGGAAGCATTAGCAATGTATCATAATACTTCAGACTGAAGTCTTTGGATGATATCAGTATTGGCTTTGCTTCTGGTACTTCGGACAGTTACAAATATTTTTCCATGTGTAGAACAAGGAACGCTTAAAGGAATGGCAAAGGTCTCATTTTCGTTCAACTATGAATTTTCGAAAACTGCAAATTTAAAAATATGCGAGAAAGTTTCTGCTGGTGCAACACAAATATTATACCACTACTTTCGCAAACACTGGTTTTAGGGCTTCAAACATGTTTGGGAAGTTTTAGAATTTGATGAACACCTATTGAACCTATTTATTCAACTAAAATAAAAATAGGTAAAAAATCTGTCTTCTAAGATTGATTTAAATCAGTCCTTTTAGAAATTAAAAACTGAATGATTAAATTTCATCACATGATATAATATTTTTAACAATGAAATAGCTATGATTTGAATAATTTTTAAATGCTTCTTTGTATGGATAAATAATGTAATTAATTTCGTAACGACCCATATTTATTAAAAACACAATATACATATTTGTTATTTTTTTTAAACTCAAACATGTTTTATACAATGTCCTTCCTCCATTTAGTAAAGGTTCTAGAATAAAACGAACGCAAGTGAATCATCGCGTAGGTCAACGTGACTAAATGTTACATCTTTTTAAACAGCTTCGCAGCTTCTGGATCAATGACCCCCATCTCGATCAGGTTTTTCGTCCAGTTTCCCTGATCCATTGAGCAAATGCTGAGACGGCCCCTTGTTTTGCTTCTGGACATAAATGTAACTTCATTTTCTGTGCACGTCTTTTAGAATTCAGTGGGAAATACAATTATTCAAATTATCGTTTCCTTGCTGTCGGGGCAGGAAGTATTATTCCGAAGGACAACATGGATAAGAGCCCAAAATTTATTGCTTATTTATCCTTGAAAATAGATTTTATTACATGGGAGCTTTTTTTTTTTCAAAATTCAAGTAGTATATGACTTAACGTAGGGATCACAGAATTTTGAAAATGTGCACACAATTCACTTCTCCCCATAGCACGTAATACGCAGTTTTAACTGTTTTTTGACGTAAAATAAATAAATAAAAATATCAAAGATAGCAACCTTTCACAAATGTACCATAGCAGTTAAAAACAATTGAAAGTACATGTTATGTAGAAGATGCAGTAGGTACTAATATTATACAAATTTACTTTCATAGCCCTGATGAAGGCGGAAAACACAATCGAAATTTTAGCCGGAAAATGAACTTATTATTGAGTGGAATAAAATGAGTACCCACATCTCCTGTATGATTCCAAGAAGTCAGAATAACATTATTGTTATTATTATTATTATTAACCATATTAATATTATCATCGAAGTACATTCTTATATTTCCATGTTGTTTTAATAGTAAAAGATATACTACCTAATGAAATGATTGCTCATTTGACGGGAGCGGTCGCTGGCAAACGTTTTGCAATCACCAGTCAGAGTTTGATCTCTGCGGACCTCCGCCATGAAACTGCAATTTCCCGTAAGTGCTGCATCTCCCTGAGGCCAGGCTCTTTAGAAATCGCTTGCCATTTATTCCCTCACGTAAACCACGCTTAGAGCCAACTAAATGGGAGTGGATGGGCGCATAGGGTATTTCCAGTAGATGTACATTGCATGATTAATCAAATGTTGATTAAATAGTTAATTTCTGTATTCAAAGAAGAGCTGCGCAAAAACTAACATAATTAATCTGATAAATGTATAAACCCTCTCAAAACGTTTTCAATAATTAAATTAACTAATAATTGCCTCCTTTTACTTTGGTATAAATTTATAGAGTAAGTAATAAAAGCATAATAGATATGATACATCTAGTTTATAATGTTAAGTATTATTGGAGCAATATAATTTTTTAAAAGTTTTAAAGTTAATTTTGGAAAAGTGTTATGAGATCACACATATTTCACATTATTGTGCGAGAAACGCTGGTTGGCTCTACAATTCTCTGTAACCTCCCTTCTGTTTTAATTACTCGCTACGGAGTAGAGAGAAAGTTATATAATGCTCCGTGAAACTAGTGGTGCTGAAACAGCACGTACTTTCTCCCCTGTATTTGCACGCAAAATTGCGCGAAAAGTACTCAAATTTTCGAAAAATTGTGCATGACCTTATTTCAAAATCTATCTTTAAGGAGCAGATTTCATTAAGGGAAAATCTCTGTCTTTAATATTTTAGTTGTAGGAAGACTCCGAAAAAATTTTGAACTTCTTCAGTTTTCGAAAAATCATGGTTTTCAACGAACGTGACACCTACACCAATCTCTTAAACGTCCTTCAGACTATCTAACAACAATTTAATAAAAAACAATGGAGCCATTTTTTTGAAAATTTGGAAATGTCCCACGGGTGTCATGTAAAGTACCCCAAAAAATGTAAAATCAGTTTCAAATTCAAGGGACTGCGACATCAGCCAGATCGATATCAATTTTGGAGCCATAGGCTGAACGGTTTAGCCGCAAGCGTTGTTCACAGACGGATAGACAGATGGACAGAGGGAAGGCCAGACAGACGTTTTGTCGTCATTCGATTTTTCAGTATCAATGACAAAAATATGGATTCTGCTTACAACACCTGTTAGAGGGTTTTTTCTAAGTTTTTCAACAGGATTTACACACTTTTTCGTTACCAGATCCAAACAATTCGAGTGTTTCTGTCGAAAATTCGCCTGTCTTCGGGGCACGATTACATAACTTCCTCTTCTTACGAAGAACAGCCGAAGACGAAAATGTAAAAAGGGAGAAATTCCATGGGTGAACATGTTTAAATATATTTTAATACTTTTATATTTAATGTTAACAAGGCATTTTAATATTCAAATGTAGTTTGTTTTGAAAGTAATATTTTATGGTTTAAGGTATTTAAGAGGCCACCTCAGATAACGGCCGATTTTAGCTGGAACCATTAATGAGTGCTTAAGACAGGTTTCACTGCAGTAGTACTAGAGTTATTAGTATTAGTAGTATTTGTTGAATTTTATAAAAACAAAGGAAATTAAACAAAATATTTAAATTATGTTATAATAATGTCATGAAGTAGATAATATGATTCAACTATATTAGAAACACATAATATGAAATACAGTTTAGATTAACATAATGCATTTTAGCTGTATGCCTTCTTTTACACTTTTTTGTTCAAATTGTAGTGTGCTACTTTATTGAAAAAGAAATTTGCAGGCGTCAAAATATTAATGTACTTGGGCTCCAGCTACTTCAAGGAAAATTCTGGATACCTTTCTCGGTGTTATCAACGTTATAAGAAAAACATTCATTTGTAATATAACAGAATTTTTTTTGAGCTCAACTTACGTTAATAAAAGAAACATAGCTAATTTACAACTGGCCAAAGCGCAACCTCGCAAATTACGAGATTTAAATTTTTTGTTTTATCTTTTCTTCAATAATGTCTTTCACTCACTTAGGTGGCTTGAAGAGCCAATATCCGAAACATTGCTGGATTTATTACACGTCACCGCCCCTTTACGTAATTCTTTGGCGACGTCCTTGGTCGGTTGTCGGCTGCGGAGTCTCCCTGCCCTCGGAAGGCAGCTGGCTGGGCCAATGACCGAGACGGGCCCGAGACAGATGGCCGGGGACAATGGGCCGGTCTTCGTCAACACCTCTGCGCAACGAGCGGAGCTGGCACGACTGGTACCCTCGAAGTTACGCACACGGTACGCCTTTTAGTTCGCACTTCATGACTGATTTTTTTCATGTTTCCGGGTGCGTCAACTGCTCTGGTCATTAGTCTCGTAAGTGTAGTGCATGTTTTTTCTCGGGAGATGGCGGTGATCTTCCCCCGCTGGATGGCGAGATCCGGCGCCGACCTACCGTCGGCTAGTGGGGTTTCCCCCTAACCAAGACTCTCCCACCAGCGTGGCACCGCCCCAGCCAGGACAAGCTCTAAGCTCCCGACCTGTCTCCCGAAATATGTGGTAGTGTAATGCATGTTAGTGTGTGTTAAGGGGAGAGGATAGGACAAGGAATGGGAAGAACAGATCGCGCGCGGTCCGTGGCCTGTTTGATAGGGTACTGCTCCGGCATTCGCATGGTGTTGATCGGAGAAACCACGGAAAATTACCGAACAGAGCAGCCGGCCGCTAGAATTCTCCTCCAGACAGCGACTGAATTCGACCTAGCTGAAAAGCTAGTGTCGAAAATTCTGCCGCCGTCAGGACTCGAACCTAGGACCTCCCGGAGGCGCTGCAGTGACATCAATTGATGCACTGAGCTACCGCTCCCGGTACACTTGATGGCTAACAGTCTTTGATGAGTGCAGCAGGTTGCAACAGTTCTAGATCGTTTACAATTTATGTGTTCAACGTACACGGCAGGAACTCTTTTCACCAGAGCCTGGGCTGCGGCCACGATTTTATAGCGCTCGGCGATAAATTTCAAAGTCCCTAGGACGCACGAACACTTTTGCGCTCGCGATCCGAATAAAAAATCCCGAGGGTATCCGAACCGGACTTTTGCGTCCGATCATAAGTACAAGACACTTGGACACGACTAGTGCGTCCAGTGATCCGATACCGAATAATTCTTTCGCGTAAGTTCAGATGTCGGGTAGCTTCAATTCTTTATTTTCGTTCTGAAACCTTTACTGTGATTGATCCCGACGTATTGCGTTGTAAATTTATTTTAGCCAACCACTGAGTAGCTTCCATACATTGTTTAGAAGTGGAATTTTCCACTTGGCGCAATCTCTCTCTAACAATGTTGATGTTAGTCAGCTCACGGCGTAGTAGCGTGTCGCAACTGCATGGTTAGTTTCGTAGCAGCTTGGTCAGATTTATCAAATTTGAAATCGGAAGAATTGCTTTCATTGCAGGAAATATATTCTTACTGCATTCTTCTACGCTTGTGATCGCCCGTGGGTGGTTGGGAAGGTAGATTGGTGGATTCGGTGGTATAACGGTCAGCGTACCAGACTGTTGCACCCGAGTTTACGGGTTCAAACCCGATCGAAGCCGTGGATTTTTAAGGGCGAAAAAATCCTTCGTGCGGCTTCCTTCGGATGGGAAATAATGCCGGCTGTCCCATGTAGTAGATTTACTGCATGTAAAAGATCCTCAAGCCTAAAAGAAACCTCTGAGCAAAATTGAGATCCGCCTGTTTCGTCGCCCAAGATAATAACCTCCTTTTTTCGCTAGGCGGTGGAAGGAGCGTAGCGAAATTTACGTGGTTAGACGGAAGAGCGGGCCTGATGGCCCGAGTCTCGCCACGTAAAATAAGGCATTAACTAACTGGCTGTTTAGGTTGAGTGATGGGTGGGTGTAAACGTGGCTCGGGTCTCACACACACACACACAAAATAAAAAATAAACTTAAGCAGCCCGGCTGGGTCAGGCTCCCAAGGAATTGGAGGGGCTTGGGTTACGCAGTTACCTGCCTCCACTTTGTTCAACATGGCGGCCGACTCGCTTCTTCGATGCAAATATGCCTTTATACGAAGATAACGAAACCATACTGTAATTTTAACGAAAAAATTCTTTATTCCAGTCGCTATTATCCTAGTAAGTCTGTGCCGCCACATTTTAAACAAATCTTATTTACTGTATTAGACATAATTCATTGGTATTCAAATCTTGAAAATAATTCACACGGGAAAGTTCCATGGTCAACGTTTGCCAATAATTTGAAAATTGGTATATTAGTTTCGAAGAAACACCACGATCATTGTTAAATTAGATTCGTATTACAACAATTAAAAATATTTTTTTTTGCTCAAATAGCACCATTTTCAAGGATAAGATGTTTGTGGTATGGGTTTCAATCACAATTTCATTTTTTTTCTCATGATGGTTAGGTTAAGTTCCTGTTCTTGGCTCGACAGCCTGCTACGGGCCTTGGCCGACCAGCGGTGATTCAGCCTCTCGACCATGGAATAAACCTTTCGTGTGGTTAGCGCGAAGCCATCCCTTCACAGCATATACTGGCTTTCTCATCGTCACACAGCAATAGATACTCGAACATTAGTAAGTAAAGCGCACAGGTATAACTTGCCTCGGCCGGGAACCGAACCCGGTTGCGCCGTGGAAAGTGAGCACGCTCAACAATTACCCTCAGAGGGAGGCGATTATGTTAAGTAGACCAAAAACAAATACGTAACAATAACTAAAACAGTCTGATAGAGCATTATTTCTCTCTTCAATTTCCAGCATAGTATATGAAGTATTTCACAAGTTGGTAAAGGAGAATTCATTACTAAGAATCGGTTTAAAAATACTAAATCACAAAAAACATTTTATTTACGTAATGTAGTATCAAATAACACCAAATAAATATTCTCTTCATTATCAATACTAATAATTTGAATTAAATCTAATTGATGATATTGTACGGTAATTTATTATATAGGTAACATTGCGCTCAAGATAAATAGGATCAATAGGAAGTTGACAAATACAATGTAATAATTCAAAAATGAAAATAATTCGAAAGTAAATATGTCGAAACAATGTGAGCTATAGAACACACTGCTTCAAAGAAAATGTCATTAAGTCTAAACTGTTCAAAACTTCTAGGGACACACGGTTATGGAGATCACCACTCCTCGAGGGCCGTCCGTTTTGCGCAATGGCCGGGGGGGGGGTAGGCCTGCCTCACAGGGCCGGCGCGCTCTTATCGAAGAAAAATGTATTATCTGCTTCTCTTTTATTTTATGTATGTATGCATTATCTTATTTTTAAATCATTTAACGTCAAAACCGTCAAAAGGTGTGACATACTATGGAAGAAGTACCATCAATCTTAGTACGATTTCCTGAGCTGTGGGATATCTGTCCTAAGTCATTTAGTAAATATTAAGTTGAATTAAGAATACCGGTAGCAAGGATCGCTTTTTAAAAGAATTGGTTTGAAAATAATCGCTCCCAAGTAATAAAAAGTATTGGCAAATGCAAATCAGCTACAGATTTTGTCTATTATCGTTAGTGTTCTTCCGGAAAGACTCGAGTTACTGCAGCGAGAAAATGGAGAAGGATTGTTTGAACATCGACTGAGTTCAACAAAACGTGCACGGATAGTGAAGCTACATTTATGGCCAGAATCAAAACACGGGGCCATCCCAACGTTTGCTTAAAAGATCAGGAAAACGACGAAAAACTTGAACGAGATGCGAGTCATTGTCCCAGAAGGTGAAGTTGAATAAATAAAGAAGAGTATGAAGTATACGTAGAATAAAAGCCGTTTTATCTTCAATCTGTGGCACTCATGGCACTATTAGTTAGCTGTTAAAAAAAGTGAAATATTGGAGACGATTTAAGAGTCGATAACCATATTTTCAAGTCAATTAATCAAATATAAATTCTTATTACGTTGAAATATAAACCAAGTTATATCGAAATATAAATCAAGGGGTGCCAACCCCTGTGACTGTGACAACTACTAAACATATTACTGTTCATGCCCTTAGGCTCGACAGCCCGCTATGTGCTTTGACCGATCAACTATGCATATTACCCCACGTTAATCATGATACCATTCATGATGCGATTCCATGAAGTTCTGAAAAACGGCTAATTAAAGAGCGCCATTAGTTGTCGCAAATATTAGTATTAAGAGTGAAGTATTACAGATTTAGAAACTTAATAACTTTCTGTAAATTACATTTTTTTACTTGTTGTGGAATTTAGAATTTGCGAAATACTTGCCTTCATTTCAAAGAATTGTTACAAATACACCGTACTATCATATTCCACTACAACCAAGATATATCCAATTTATTTTCTGGAATATTTTCTGAATAATATCTTGATTTCAATAAATCAAAATCATGTCTTTCACACATACAGGAATTCGTAACTAGCATGTTACGTAATTATTGACAATTCCGAGTATTGGTTTTCATAGTACCGTGGAATGTTACTTTGGGTTTCGCAGGAATAGTAACGCCTTTTAAAAATTGATTTTTTTTCTCTCAATCGGATTATTTCTACTCCAGTCCACGAATAATTAAGGAAGCTAAGTCACCACAAACGTTTATATTACATTTCGATCAAATTATCCCGCCTCTCATTCTGTGCAATTCAATTACCAGATCACGTAACCAGCATGACATTTTCAAACCGTTGCTGCAGTATGGCAGCGTTAAACGGACGTCTGTGAATTATTGAGCGAGCTAAGCCAAGAGAACATATATTAATAGCTAATGTTTCGTGCAGGAGGAGAAACGATGAAGACTACAGAGCGGGTCGTAAATAATCTACGTGGAGGGAGTACCTCAAGGTCTATCCTCCACACAGTCGATCAGACGTCTAACATCCCTATAAGGAAATTGTAGGAACTCAGTCACGAATAGAAGAGAAAAAGAATATTTAAGGAATTGATAGTTGTGAGACAATCATCCACACTGTTGAAATGGTATTTTCCTGAAGAAACATAACATCTAAACCTGATTTTCCAACGTATTTTCGATTGTGTTAAATGAATTTATTGTAAATCGTCTTTATATTTTTTCACCGTTTCAGTACACAGGTCAACAAAAATCTTTTTTTATGATTAAGTCTGGTATGATAAAACCTGATTTATTTTTAAGGGCGCCGAGTCTTCTGGCGTGGCGTCGCTGCCGCAACGAAGAATTTCTTGCCTTCCGTCACCTTGCGTAGTAGTGTGGTCGCGTCGTATATGTCGTTTCCTAGAACGAAAATTAGTCCTCTTGCATCAGCATCACGTAGGAAAGAAAAGTAGGCAAAAAAATGCTGTGGGGGGAAACGTTCCTTGTTAGTCACGAATGTCACCAAAGTTTCAAGAGCATGCTATGATGCCCTGTAATTCTTCATTTGAAATTACGTGGTACACTTCTCATGCAATTTCATGATTATTCTTGACACATTTGAGTATAAAAATCTTGTATTTCATTCATATTCAATATTTCTATTCAGTAAATTGTAATTTCATTGCCTCTAAGGAGGTTTTTAGAAGACGTTATGTGTCACTTTAGTCTGCTGTTGGTAATCGTCCAGTACAGCTTTTCTCTTAGCAAGTCACAGGAAAAATGAACGAGAATTCGTTTCTTCATCGTAATTTGTGAGAGCTTGTCGAAGAAAATCGTAATTGGCCGGTGCGTTGTAGCGAATAATTTCTGAAGCGGTGGCAATTATCTGCGCCTTCTAGAGGTCAATGCGAGTACTCTTATCATAGGTTCAGCGCTCCACAGTAACAAGAAATTAAGTTGCAAATATTCTAGCTCGTAAACGCAAGATAGCGGTTACACAAAGTTGGATCAATTGCGGTGATTTGAAAGTTATCTTCATGCTCAACAAGGTTCCCATGTCTCAGTAAATGAACCCATCACGGCTGTCCCAATCACAAATTTTGTGAGTGGGACAGTAATGATAAGACTCAACATTGGGTCAAAAAAGAATGCCCGAAAAGACAAAATCTTGAACCAGGCACCAAGAAAGTAATTCGTAACTGCTAAGATGAACCCCAAAATGTATTATCACTCCCTTTAGATAAAAATGAGGTATAATGAAACAGTTTGTCAAGGCTATTACAAAAGATAGCAATTGTTTCAAGAACCCGTGCAAAAGTTTCCAGGTTTATCTGAAGCCAATTTGAAAGAGATATTTTTTGTTGGTGTGGATACTCGCAAGCTTAGGAAGGATACAGAATTTGAAACTTGCATGCGAACAAAGGAAAAATAAGCATGGGTGTCTTTAGTAAATTTCTGAATAATTACAAGTATCTTCACACTAAAGCTATTGTAATGAATTTGCTGGACAAATTGCAAGCATTGAGTTCCTCCACGGGTGCCAATATAGTTTTCCGTCACGCCCATTTGGACTTGTTCCCCGAAAAATTAGGATCAGTGAGCGAAGAACAGGATGAAGGATTCTTCCAAGATTTGAAAGATATGGTGCACAAATATCACGGAAGTTGAAACAAGGACAGTCTCGCCGACTATTGTTGGATACGACATAGACTTAACACGACATAGGCCTGAGATTGAACATGAAAGAAGAATGTAAAAAAAAGATGGATAATAATACAAACGTAAATGGAAACTATTTTGTTTTTATTTCGTTTAATTTTCCTTTTTGCTGAGTTTAAGTTTGTTTTAAAGTTTCATGTACACAAACTCTTCTTGGTCATTCATTTATTTAATGTATTTTACCGTAATAAAAACAAATAAAATAAAATGTGTTGATGATATTCTTCTAGAAACTGCTCCATAATTTGTTGTAAAATGTTGAAACTCAGGGAACATTTTATTTTCTCGTATACATAAGTATATACGGAATACATACGTAGTAAAGAGAAAGTATGTAATTCTGTGGGAAATCGATTTTGAGATTTCAACTGAAATACACGTTTTAAGGCCCTTTGATATCGAAAAAGGTTTTTTTTTCAAAACGTCCATGTGGCCGTGGGCCCCAAAAAATTGCTCTGTTCTTTTGTTTTTCAAAAATCACAAAAATGTAAATTTTTTGAATTGTTTCTCACGTCATTAATATTTACATTAGCGGCAATTTCGTTACATTATTGTATTTATGAGTACCACCATTGTATGTCCTTTAAATAATATTATATAAAGTTTTTCGAAAACGCAACAAATTTCCGCATTTTTAGAAACGCTCAAACGTATTTTTTTTCAAAAACTGCTACAAGTTTTCAAATGGGTAGTGCTAATTGCACTGTTAATAATGACATAAAGTTTATTTTGCTGTATGCTTTTGTTATTGTTTTTTCAACAAATACATAAATGTATTTTTTAAATATCTCTCACACCATTAATATGCACATTCCCACAACTTGTAAACTCTACTGCATTTGTGAGTTAATGTGCTTCAATTGACTTTAAATCAAGTTTTTCGAAAACTCAAAAATTTTCTGTGAAAAAGAGCTTCAAATTTTGCACTTACAGTAACGCTTAAACGCCATTTTCTTAAAAACGACTCGAAATATTTCAATGGAAATTCCCATTTATAATGAGGCTTTACTCTTCTTTAATATTTTTAAAGTAATATTTCGATTCTACTATTAAGAACACGAACAATTGAGAAAATGTCAAAAAAATGTATTTGGGCAGCAATAGATATCAGCTGTCAAGTGGATGGGGCAAGACCATAAAGGCAGTCCACACGAAGCAAATTATAAAACTTCACTTCGAGAAAGTCAGTGCCATTCCATAGCACCACTAGTTCTCTACCTCTTGACCAGAGACGGTTCATGCGATCCGGCAACAGTGGTTTTCATCCGTATTTTTCACAGATATACACAGATGAATACTACTGCTGTACTAACAAGAGTTCCTTTCCAAGTAGTATTTTAACAAAAACATCGATAAAGATTTTACAAAAAATCCCGTGGTGATGGAAAAAGATAGAAGGTATTTTCGACATCATCTCACCAAACAATATAAAAATAACCAAAAACTTATCTTGTATTTTTCAAAACCGATTTTGCTACCCTGCGTTATTGACCCACTCCATCACATGATCGTGGGGTTCTGCCAGATTTTTAGCGTTTTACACACGAAGTGCTCGAGCGATACTTCATTTTTCAATGGTCAGTAAATTTTATATTTTAGATAATTTTGCGCCGTCCAATTCAGTTTTTATGAGTTTTTTCGTAAATAAATTAATGTTTCTTTAAAGAGCCTTTTACAATAATGTGAATTTGTCAGTGAATATTCTTCGGTATATTCTGCGATTCTTTCGTACTCATCCACGTATTCATACTCCATACAGAAAAAGTTGTATTACTGTGGGAGAAAGTACCTAATACTGAAAAGTTGATTTTTCTTACTCCTGTACATGGAATATTTCTTTCTCTGTATGCTCTATTATTCCCTTCGCATCAACTGGGATAGTGGCTCAAGGCGTCAGTTGATGGAGCTGTAGTGCCCCTGACCGGGAGGTCCTCGGTTCGAGTTCCGACGCTCTCAGAATTTTCGACACTAGCTCGTCAGCTTGGTCGAATTTAGTCGCTGTCTGGAAGGGAATTGTGACGTCCGGCTGCTCTGATCGTTAGTTTTCCGTGGTTTCTCCGATTATCACCAGGCGAATGCCGGATTCCTAACAAACGGATCGCGCGTGATCTTTGTTTTACTTCCTTGTGCTATCCTCAACCCTACTTACACGCACTTATACTAACATGGTCTACACTACCGCATATGCCGGGAGACCGGTCAAGAGTTTATATCTTGTCCCGGCTGGGGCGATGTTCCGCTGCTGGGAGATACCTGGTTGGGGAAAAAGCAACTAGCCGACGGTAGGTCAGCGCCGGATCTCACCATCAAGCGGTGGAAGATCACTGCCACCTCCCGAAGAAAAACCCGCACTACACGTACGGGAATAATAACCTACGCTGTTGATGCGCCGGGAATCACTAACAATTAATTATTCAATGAATCAATGAACCAACCAATGTATTCTGGTCGAAATTGGAAGCAGAACATCCATGAGACACAAGTATCCATACATGGGGTCGGCCGGCTTTTTTGATTTCTTTTCTTATTTGAGGTATGAGGAACATTTCTATTTCCACATGCTGCAAGTGTGTTCACTTTTATAGGCAGAATTGATAAAACGTTATATTGATTGCAACGGCCTTAAATATTCGTCCGGTGTACCACCTGTGCGTCCAGAGTGCGACAGAAAACTACACAAATAAAAAGAGCTTCAGGCAATTTAATACCAACCAATTATGCTTTCCATTTTGCTTTGATTTGTTGTTGAGGCTTTTAAATATATCAATGCATCTCTTCGGAGAATCGGGGCGTGCGTGAGATGACAGAAGTCGAAACGCCGTCGATTCGGGCAGTGCGGCCCATAATAAATTCCGTTTACCTCCTCCAACCCGTGACAGCCGCCTGGGCTCATTGACGCAGACCCCCTCCATGCTTTGGCTCCTCTCTTCACCATCAGCAAACAGAGGCGAACGCTCTGAGTGCTCAGCTGGGCGACCACTGCGTACCCTCCTGCGCCGCCGCCGCCACCCTTTCCGCCTGTATCCCCTCTACCCCCGC
>BLKR01011521.1:0-31239 GCA_011170035.1 Teleogryllus occipitalis
TTTTACTTTTAGGGCCGGTTTCACCAAACGAAGAGTAAGAGTTTACTCTGGAGTAAATCACGTTTACACGAGAGTATCTTCTGGGAGCGTTTCACCAACACTTTACTCGAGTGTAAATCGCATACACGAGAGTAAATTCGAGAGTAACTTTACACGGCGAAGATCCGTCGAGTAAAATGCGGAGTAAGCTTAGTTTTCAACGTGCGTGTACCTGCGACGTGTTGTTATGGCTCGACAATTGCGAATGATGGTATTTGAAGATGATTCCGGCGATGATTCGGAATATTATCGTGTAATGCGAAGACAAAGATCGGTGTAGGAGAGAATGGATTGGTTTCCCAATTATGACGATCGAGATTTTGTGACGAGGTTATGTTTGACCAAATTATCAGCTCTTCTATTTTGAAGCGAAATAATTTGCATACTAAAAAATAAATATAAAAAATATATTCAAGTAGTAGAATTATTTCATAAACTATTATTTCTGAATTGTAGGTACCCATTTACAGGCAATCAGTCCAGAATCAAAATCAAAATAGGATATTCTATTAAAAATCATTTAAATCGTGCAAGTACGTATTTTATTTGTGAAGTAAAACTCATCGGGTACATTATGAACAGTGGAGGACTTTGTAAATTTATTTTTCACCGATGTCGATTCGAAATAAAGTAAATATGACAAGAAAAGGAAAAATAACAATAAGTACTTATTTATTTAATCAAAAACAGTAATAAACGGTAATAATAATAATAATAATAATAATAATAATAATAATAATAATAATAATAATAATAATAATAATAATAATAATAATAATAAGAGAACGTATGGGGGAGATCATCTGCGTACGTTTTCTTGAGTTCCAGAAACCCTTCCCAACGTTTTAACTATAACTAATAGTTGAAAGATGAATAAAAGTTAAAAAATAAAACAAACAAATATTTCTTTTAAAAGCGCGAGGTTAACAACATTTGAAAAACTAGACATTTTCGTCCTAGTTGGTAATAATATACATTGGAAAACCTAGACTAAGTAATATTAAGAAATAAAGATACAAAAACTAAGAAATAAGCTACGCTATCTCAAATAACCACACAAAACTAAGAGCAAGACGACGCAAAGAACTTCCAAATCTGAAATGTAAGGAAATAACCAGAGGTTCCCGTTGGTCCGCAATGGTTCACAGTGTTACTCTCGTTCACGGCCTCTTGAATCACTCTCTACTGTGTATGAAAAATTGCGTGTTCAGCAGGTACGCGGAGTAAATTGGGGAGTATGTACTCTAGAGTAACATAACCCTCCAGAAGCGTGGTGAAACGCTTATATTTTACTCGAGAGTAACTATCGTGGAGTAATGCTTACTCTCGAGTAACTACTCTTCACTTTACTCGGCTGTTGGTGAAACCGGCCCTTAACCGTATAAAACAATTGAGAGACGCATGTCAAATACTTAAATCTATCCCGGTTGGGGACATGTCAACACTTTTTTCACGACACGTTGCCGTAAAGCGTTTGAAACACTTAGGAATCATTAAAAAAGAAAATTTACATTTCCAGAGATGTTTTTGTAGGTAGTGTCTTTCCTATATCGATCTTAGCCTTTTTAAATGTCTCTTTTATTATCTTCTGAAGCAAGTGCAATAGAGACGAATACAATTTTTTCTTATTGGGCGCTCCTGTTTTCTCTATTTTTATTTTATTTTTTATTTTTTTAATTTTTTTTTGTTAGTGTCTGCTCTTGTCTAATGATTTCTTTAACATGAGTATCAGTTAGGATCGAAAATGGACTTGGTAGGGCATTGCGTAAACGTGGCACAAAGCCATGTTTTATTGACTTTACAAATTGCAGTGAGCACTTTTACACTTGAATTTCACACAAGTATTTCCCATAAAGAAAGATAACTCTCTCTGTTTATAAACTTATATCTAATTCTGATAAGTGGACTCATTAATAGCTTCGACAGTTGCATCCTAAAATTTACTTCCCTTTCGAAAAAGCCCAGAACTACTTAAAAGCAGGACAAAAGCTCCATTGGCATTCACGATTTTGTAAGAACCTCCACTAGGCCCCAACATTTGATTGCTGGGATTGGTGGTGAGCCAAGTACCATACGTCAACTCACCCCGTACATAAAGCTGTCCCGGTCTACCTGGGCCATTGTTCTACACGTGGACAGCTACCGATAAGGAAAGGGAAACTTTACTTACTTTTTTGTACGGTATCTACCAACTCATCATTTTCGGAGGTTACATATGTTAGTGTCGAATGAATGCTATGCGAATTTAAAAAAAATAAAATTGTTCGTTTCGAAAAAAATCAGTACCCAAATGTAAGACTGTTGATGAATGAAAAATTTATGAAAATACAAATTATCTTTCAACATCTATTCACATTTACGTCAAAATTATTAATTTAAACAATCTTTCTCCGAGATTGAGAGAACATGGAATATATCTTCAGAAATGACTTGATATAAATATTTTCAGAAATTCAATTTGCAGCTTCCTCATAGTAAACCGTTTCCTTTGACAGAACGAAAATAGAACGATCTCAATACTATGCTAGATTCCACTCAGAGAAACACAATCAAACAGCAGTATAATAAAAACCCTGTCAGCCATTACTTTTGTACTTTATTGCGAATATTCAGAAAGTTCAAATTACTCACAATACATCCTTCAAGTCAAAATTTCAATATTTTTATCGAATTAACCTTTCTCAATTTATTTGTAGGATAATTCGCATTATTGGTCTTTTTCATTCTAAAAATATGATTCTTAATATCATCCTAGAAATGTGAAACAGTTCTATTTTAAATTTAAAAATTCGTTTGTTTCATATTTTACGTCTGTTGTCTCGAATCTCATAAAAAATAATGGTGCTACAACACAAATTATTTGCATTATTTGAAACTTTCGCATTTTTCAAAAATTCAAAGTGTTCTACGAAAATTAGATCTGCCCTGTATTTAAGTGTCCTTTGCTGTTCTGGAGGTACAAATTAATCCAAAAAATTTAAACCGTTTTTTGAGAAAATTTTGAAGAAGTTAATCGTTCAAAAAAAGTATCTTTCAAAATGAAAAATCTTTTTCAAATTCGCATGGGCACAAAATTGGTAACTTTTTCTGCAACAACTTCCCCCTCCCCTCTCCCCAAGTGAGATTTCCTGACAAAAAATCGACTTACCTCTGCAACATTACAATACTTTTTCTTTACTACGTATGTGCGTGGTAGGTAAAAAAGTAAAAAGTGTAAATTGTTTTAAAGATCTGCTTACTGCTCATCACCAGCATTTGTTGTTCAGCTTCTAAAATATCCATGGCCAGTTTTCTTATCTCTTACCGCGTCGTGGTAATGTTTACACGTAAATCCTCTCTAATGACTAATTTTGCCTTTGGTGTCTTCTTTTATCTCGAAGGAAAATCATATTGTTTTGCTATCTTTAGCAAGTTATAGCTTCTACTCTGTCCATGTACAGAAATATGGATGTCAGCAATAGACGGAATAAAGTTCAAGGAAATTGGTATGAGTCCGCGTGCACTAGACAAAAGACGTCGCATATTAGGGGAGTTATTCGTCCGACCCGTTTTGATTGGCTGAAGACGTAGGTCAGGACAGGAGGTCACACGTCACCCGGGGGTGGCAATTTGCTTTCTCATCCTGCGTCCGCCGCAGTTGTCTTCGACCTGGCACTCGAGCTGCTGTGACTGCACGACTTGACAACGCCAGTTGCGTGCCTTGTGGATCTTTTATAATGGAAGTACTGACGATGATTAGCGGTATGAGAGTGATGGATGTGTTGTATTTTGTGCTGATTGCCGCGATGGTAATGGCTGTGTTTTCATTGACAGTGGCGTTGGCGGTAATAATGCTTGTGATTGAAGAGCTGATTGAAGTGACTTTGGGGGCAGTGTTGTTAGTTGTTGTGGTTATAATGAAGATATCACGAAAGGTGTTCCTGCAAATAATGATCGTAGTTGTGGAGATTGTGGTGATTATTGTAGAGTTGCTGTTGGTGGTTGTGCTGATGTTGATAGGATCGATGGCGACAGTTGTGATGCGGCGGCGGCGGCGGCGGCGGCCGCGTGTGAGGTGGCGGTTCTGGGGGTGTGTTAACAAAGAAGACAGCGTACGCTTGTGGTGTTAAGAGGATTGACAATGGTGCTGGCAGAGTGGATGATGCCGGAGCTGCCAGAGACGGAGACGGTAGTAGTGGCTTGCTACGAGTGAGACAATAAAAATATAGAGGACGCCACCGTTCGAAACACCAATAGACACGGATTCGTGGAGTTTGGAAAGATTTCTGTAACTCGTGGCCGTGTACTCTAGGGAAGGAGTTTCGTAGCCGGGGCGACGCCCTTCATATTTTAGTTCACATTGACGATTGATATTCTGAAACTAGGGTCTAAATTTCGTTATTTGGGTAAAATAAAACATAAATTTCATATTAATCTTTATAAAAAATAGTTTGTACAATTTATCTACGTGGTGTCTTTGTTCATGTTGAAATGATATTTTTATTGATGTAGCAATGCATGCATTCAAAAGTAATTGTAACTGGTGCATTATGGGCTGTGTGAGGTACGTAACTCCACAAAGTATTTCTCTGCTGTTAATGTTTTATATTACGTGTTACAATTTTCACATTGAAGAGTGCCTTCTCAGCAAATTCATAAACTTCAACATATGTTGAATTAAAATATATGACGAATGAAAAATCTCGTTCAAGTTGTATAACAATGTTTATTAAAAATGATTTCTTCATTTATATGGGATAGCTCAAAATTGCCTTCCGACCTGTTTGTTAGGGCTTCTGTTTTCCTTAAAGGTGCCATTTCAGAGAAAAGATTTTTGGACATCACCGTCCGTCTGACATTTTCAAAGAAAAAAATTACATTGAAAATGAACTGACTCACTGTCAGAGTCTAAACACTGCCTTATGATAGATTCCATTGTCAATATTAACGTGTTATTTTTTGGGGGGTTTCCCTTCGCAGTGCCGAACAACATGTTTCTGGTCGTGTGTTTCGTAAGTTTTGTCTCCACGACAATGTCATTTTTCTTATGGGAATGCGCTTCCGATTTTGCAATAATAGAATATCACACTTGACGTCTATTTTGATGCAGCTAACTTCCAGAGGTGCGAAGGCAATTTTGAATAACCTTGTATGTATCGCGGCATATTCTCTTTAGGTTCTGTAACTTGAGAGCATTTAACTCGATTTAATTTTTATTTTGATTTTATTTTTGATATGGGGAGTATATTGAGCTTATGTATTCTTGTGCACTAAATAAATCAATATTAGAATGTTTTCAAACGATCTGTATTCACGCCTTTTTCTTTCCCCTTTTGATTTTTCCAATTTCCCAACACATCATCAAGGTTATTACTTCTTGTTTGAAAACAGTGGTCGTTATTTGGACATGAAATTTAGTATTCAACAACTCCTCCCAATTCCTCCTATCTAATTCGTGCGAGAAACACCGCTCAGTGGTGTATATACTCATATAATATAACTGGCACATCAGTGAATCATATTAATTTAGAAACTTATTTTTCAATAAATCGGGTTATTAAGCACATAAAAGTACAATATTGAATCATTTAATTATTATTTGCACATTAGTAATCATTCGATTACACTGACTTATTGAATGCTAAATAAATACAATGGTAATAAGTAAATGAACAAGATGTCAAAAAAAGCTCTGACAGTAATGTTGAGAATGCAGTTAGATTATTTTGTTTTTCGTTTAGTTAACTAAATATGCTCATTAATTCAATGAAAAATCGTTGATTATCTGTATGTTAATAGCACACGTGGAATTAAAATTCCACTGTGGAATTAAAATTCCACCGTGGAATTAAAAATTCACACCTACCAATCAGAATTCAGAAAAGGAGCAAAATCGCGTAATTAAGAAACTATAACACAGACTTAAGGTATTTGCATTCGGCCAGGAAACGTGAACAAAAAGTACATCACATATTACGTACATACATCAACTACATATAAACAACAAATAAATAAAACTAAATTGAGGGAAGTAAACGTTAAGCTAGCTGACTTACGGAACAACATAAATATTTACATGAATATATTAAATGTTTTACATGTAAAATATTTGGTCTTAGGATTACAAATGTGAACTAGAGTTTCTACAGAACGGCACGGACTTTCTCGTACCAAATTGTTCTAATTTACTTGGTGTGGTCTGGAGTAGTCTTGCTCCTTTCCCTGGCCAGCTGCCATTTAACCTCGCCCAAAGTATATTTTTTTACATTTTTTCAACTTTTTGCTCTCCAATTCAATCATTTCTTTAAGAATATTAAAGAAAAGTAAACAGTCGTCCTAAATAGAAGTTTTCGTTGAAAAATTCGTAGTTGTCTTTTAAGAAAATGGCGATTAAACATTACTATAAATGAGAAATGTAAGCTCTTTTTCACAGGATTCTATTGAGTTTTCGAAAAACTTCATTTGGAGTCTTTTGAAGCGCTTCCACACACAGATGTAATAATGCATACAAATCGATGGAAATGTCCACATTAATGGCGTGAGAGGTATTTCCATAAAATCACATTTGTGTAATTTTTGAAAAAAACATATGATTATACCGAAACGAACTTTACGTCATAAGAAACAGATCAATTAACACTATCTATTCGAAAAAATTGAAGAAAAAGTTGGATCAATTTTTGAGAAAATGGCGTTTGAGTGTTTCTGAAAATGCCGAATTTTGTGCTCATTTTTACAGAAAACTGTTGAGTTTTGGAGAAACTTTATTTGACATTGTAACATATCAAAATGACGAACATTTTATTTAAGCAAATAAAGGTCAAAATGTTGTAAATATTGCAAAAGATGTAGGTTTCTATGGTGCAGATACGCAGAGGACACCGTAGTGTCCTCTGCATGTCTACACCATAGCTTTGAAGGGTGGATCAGATTGGGAATGAGGGCATTCCCACTCGTGTCGTCGTGGTGAGCGGATCGCTTGTGCGGTTTTTCCTGAGGTTAATTATCAAAGTGGGACTTGCGATATTTCGTGAGAGTGAACATTGAACTTGAACTTAGAATATTTCCGCATTAGGTGTACAACTGGAATTTGTAAAATATACGTGTTGAACCATTGCAAACTCGGACTTGTAATATTTTCATGAATGAACTGGAAAGTGAACTTAGAATATTTTCGCGGTGAAGTTACAAGACTTGACTTAAAAATTTTTCCAGTGAATTATGAATTGCATGTTAGGTGATAGAAAATAATATTAGAGGGATATTATTCTGACTTGGAAAAAGTAATCAGTTTAAAATATGTGTCCGTCTCAGGCGCAAGACGTAGAGTATAGTCAGTGTATGTGATGTGGTTGGAGGAAGTTTCGACTTGGTCGCTGATCATCGTGGACTTCGACAAGAAGGAAGACTGGTCTACTCTACGTGGCAACATCGAGCGATGTGCGCGCGAAGAGGCAAGAAAGGATAAAAGGTTCTATAACGCTGTTATTGCAATAACGAGAAAAATGGTCATGAGCTAACGATAAATTGTAATAATTGATGATAGTTAATAACTTAGGTATGCATAATAAATTATAATTCATAGTTTGAAAGAAAGCCGATTCTCATTTGCTATTACATGCAATTCTTGAGTGGACATTTTAGAATTATTTTCAAATTCCTTGACACTCCGTATGGATGGCAGTTTGAGTAATTGGTTGTGGAGAAAGTAGCAACAATTATTTCATAAAAACCCGTCGACCGAGCCAGCGTTATTTACATTTATTTGTAATATATCCGAAGACAGTAATAGATAATCAGGAATTCAAGTGTAACTTTTACCTGGCGTCCAAATTATTTATAAATTCGGAAATTGGTTACGATTTACATTTAGTAGTAATTAATAGGCGTTTCAACATTATTTAAATCATATGCGCTCATAAATATAATAATGTGAAAAAATCGTCTTTAATGTACGTTTTACAGGCGTGAGAGACAAGTGAAAAAAAATCATTTTTGAAAAAACAAAAGAATAGAGCAATATGGTGTATATGTTATCGTATAGGGTTCGTTTCGCACTAACCGTACAAAACATTTAAAGAAAAAAATTGAAAATGTTGAAGGTGCTTCATGTAAAGTACCCCTAAATTTTAAAGAATGTTTTTCAAAATTTCAAAGCATCAACTAGAGCCAGATCGACATAGGATTCTTCAATTTGGAGAAGATCGTACAAACGGTTTAGGCGCTATGAGTGTTCGCGGACGGACGGACGGACGGACGGACGGACGGACGGACGGACGGACGGACGGACGGACGGACGGACGGACGTTTTGCTTCTAATTGTTTTTTTCAGCATCGTGGACCCACAAAACAGGGATTGTGGCTACATCAC
Organism: Teleogryllus occipitalis; assembly: GCA_011170035.1. NCBI lineage: Eukaryota > Metazoa > Arthropoda > Insecta > Orthoptera > Gryllidae > Teleogryllus > Teleogryllus occipitalis. The sequence goes on from BLKR01011521.1 coordinate 8,390, forward strand.
GTGTTAGAAGATTTTTTCTCTTAAATTAGCAACTGGTTTAATGTATTTTTTCGCCGCCAGAGCCCGGCAATGAATTTTTTTCCGCCGAACATCCGCCGTTTTTTCGGTATGTGATACCTTTCTCTATACTACGTATACGAGAATGTAAAAATGCAAACGTCAGTCGTGTTTACCAGTTCTAAAAAGTATGATATACCAAAACCGTGTCAGAAGTGACTAGTGTTTTCCCCAATATTATACGTGTTGTATTTTCTCTCATACCTGTCTTTACTTTTCGTGGGAAATAATGTTTTCATGACTTTTTCAGCTTCTAATATTTGATCCGCATATATTCAGTACCTTTCAGTATTTGCAAATATTTCGTGGAAACAAAAACAATGCAAGGCTCACTATAATAGATCTTACTCAGAAGCAATACTACGTCCTGAAATGCATGCCGCGTGTGGAAAATATCTGCTTGGATTTTTTAAAATTTTAATTATTCGTGAAAGAAACAAAAAAATATTGAACGTAACATGTGTATAAAGGGGGTTAATTGCACTCATGGTATATAAGAAAACTCGCTCCCATCGTCGGCCGTTTCCTTGAACATACCATTCACGCAAAAATACCCCTCTTTATACACTCGTTTCGGTAATTACTATAATTCATGAAGCCCTTTCAACTCTCAAATAAATGACCTGAGACAATGGAGTAGTTGGTGGTCACTTAATGTCCATTTTTTTAAAGTGTGTCATTCAGGTCCTACTTGTTAAGAAACAACTAGTTAAAATAATACTTAGTTTAAGTGAACAGTTATCACTCAAACACAAGTCACATGTACCCATGTTTAGTGCATGAGCCTTAAGATGTGCATATCTTTGGTGACCAGTAAAGTGAAGTTATTCCAAACAGTGAAAGTAAAGCTTTCAAGGCTCACTAATGCGCGTGTATTAAGAGCAAATGACAGTAAACATAAAAATGACAATTCTCAGTAAAATGCTATTTTGATTACAATCTGGACACATTTTATGACTTTTAATTAGCTTTCCCGAATACTATTTTTAACTCCAGAGGAAGAAAATCTCTCGTTTAGCTGTATGCCGGCACATTCATTGTAGTGTGTAAGATGGTATCACTAAGCAATCTCGAAAACACCTCGTAAACTCTCATTTCTGTACACAAGTGTGTTTCGCAAACCCGATTGTAAATGGTCTGTTTAAAATCAGTAGGACCGAAAATGAGTCAAAAGCCATGCTGGGATTGAACACGTGCAAAGAGAAAGAAAGGAGGAAAACCAATTTCCCTTTTTATTCCCGCGTTTTTGAAGATAGGGTACGATATAATCCACAATTTGTGAGATCGCTGTGTTCGTCGCATCCGAAAGGATTACGCTGTCGGGAATAAACAGTTTATATGGAATGTTTACTGCTCTGCCTAGCCTTCCTATTTATCTCTTGCTATCCACAGTGCACTGCAGCCCTCTACAGTTGAATGTGAAGTCACCGATATCTTGGTGACATGTCACATGCGAAAATAAAAGAGTAATGTGGATTAAATTTAGGGAACGTTTTTTGTACGTGAAATTACTCTCGTGTGATAAGAGTTTTGATTCATATTCTGAATAAACCTTTTCTCCAAGCCAATTTTAGTGACCACCATGCTTTCAATACCTTTCTGACTGATTGCATTTTTTAGAAAACTTATTCTCAATTCAACATTCTTTTTAACAAATCTGAAATTGTTCCGATAATTTTCATCTTTTTTTAGAAAGAAACCAAATTAAATATTAAAACATTCTTGTAAAATTAATAGATAATTCCTTAGTTTTGTATCTTCGCTACACAGAAAATTCTTTTATTTTATTTTCCATTTACAAATTGCACATTATCCAACATTTTTTGGGGGTTACTCTACAATTCCGCAACTGCAGTTCGTGACGTTACGAACTCCTCAAACGGCACTTTTTTGCTTGCCTCCATCGTCAGCGATGCCGTTCGTATTGCACGATTTAAATCCAATCTAAATTTCCTCTCGACTTGAACTGGTCGGTCGCGAAAACACGTAGGGCGTGTAGACCTACAGAAGTAGCATTCCGTCCGCGTTCACCTCCATATTTTTCCTCTCCCTTTTTCCTCTGTTTTCCCTCCCCTGCCTTTAACGCCGCTGCGTGGGCAGCCGCACGGGTGACGTCCGGGACTATTAACATTTAAATTGAGAGCGCGGCCCGCGCCGGCGTTCGCCAACACCTGAAGCGGCAGAACCTCGTGCCCGTTGACGTCTCGCCCCCGGAGGCTGCGAGGTAGTTCGCCACCTTGCACAGTGGTGTGGGAGATTGATTTAGTAGACGGCACTTGTCAAGTCTGTATTGTTTTTTTCTATTTAAACATGTCTTTCGTATCTAACTGGATTTGGGTTGCTGTTATTACGTTGAACTTCAGCTGTATGAGGTGAAACTTCATACAGAAATGTTCAAAGCCAAATGTTATTGGTTTAAAAGTGTAAAATTGTTTATAGTGAAAAGTAATTGAAAACGTCAAAATCAGAAACTAATATTGATCAATATTTTGAGTATATTTTACAGTGCGTAACAATCCATTTTAATTAGCTCACCGATAATGGGAAATTAGTAAATGAATAAGTAAAAAAACAAAACAAAAAATCAAAAAAAAAAAAAAAAAAAAAAAAAAAAAGACGATATATTTCACTCATGAAGATAAGGTTTACCCTGGCCAATCGTATATATCGGTTAAAATTTACATCGTATCTTTTGCAGTTAGGTCTTGATAACTTAATCTTATTGTAACTGTAGGGAGTTGTTGTTCACTCAAACTCTTACAGTTGGTTAATACATTTCAACTATTCTAATTCGAGACGATTACGCGACGGTTTCTCTTCATGAAAATCGTTTGAGAAAAGGTACTTAGAAACATTTCGCATTGTGGCAATATGCTTCGTGGTTCACTTTAGTTTTCAACAATTCAACTACAACTAGTAGATTATATTTTACTGTAATTAGTCCTAAATATGTTCACTTATATGTTTTGAAAATATAGAACAAACTTTGGAACACGTATTCACATGAGTTTGTTACGCCGTCCTTTTGACGTTCATATCAACGTAATCTTTGTTCTTTCATCAAAAATGAAAGGTTTTCAGTAGTGACATTTACAACGTGTGCTAATGGCTAAAATAAATAAACTGTTTATACGTTTTAACATAATCATCGACTCGTAATTTTTTAGGCTTCTACTTTCAAGTTGTCTTTTGAAATTCTAAATTTTCTCGTCCGTCTCGTCCGCAATTTTGTACTGCAACTAATGCCTCTAATAATTGGAAAAAAATTAAACCAAATACGTGTATAAAATGCACTAAAATATCAAAAAACCCAAAAACGCAAGGAACACAATCAGATGGTGTCTGGACTTTGTTCCTTCTTAGTAGTGTAGCTTATTCTTTACTTTAGCTGAATAGTTTTCAGTTATAAACAATGAATTTCAGTTCACTAATCCCGGGTGTTACATACCTTAAAATTTACACTTATATCGTGAGAAATCAGATTTAATTAGTATATTAAGTACGTTTGAAAAATATTTTTGTTATATAGCCAACTCGAGAATATTGAAAGGTTCCAAGTGCAAGATATTTATCAGTAATTAATGCCATCTACTTTCGTACGAAAATGTCATAAAAACGATACACTTTATTATAAAGTATTTTCAGTTCGTTTGAATTTATATTTGTAAATGTTATTTGCATTCTATAGTATAGTTTAAATCTTAAAAAATACAAAACATTACCTACGTTATCTGCCTATTGAAAAATAAAACAACAATTACATTTTTTTGGATTATATTATATTTTCACGAGATACTATTAAACATCACATTTTTGTCAACAACATTAATTTTTGTAATATATTTCAAAGACATCCATAAGAACCTAGCTTTCATGTTACACAATATTTCTGCCTTTAACGAAAAGTCTGGGAGCACTGTACGCCATGCTGGTCCGCAATCCCGCCGGCTCTTAATTTACTCTTGCGGTCGTTTTGTTTGTCAGCGCCAGCGTTTCATGTTGGCCCTAAAGAGTCGAAATTGAATCAGGCGCAAAAATCGGGGTGTGGGCTGCTGCAGAGAGCCGTAGCAGGTTCACGTTGGGCCCCTTTTCCGCGCGACACGTGGTCGACTCGTCGGGCTGAAATGTTTCTCTTTGCGTTCGCTACACGGATTAAAGAAATGAGCCGGCGTCTGCTGTGTGGGGCTGGTAAGGGAAGAACAGTTCTCTCGCTCCTTTACGTACTTTTTTCTTTTTTTTCATTCTTTCTTTATTTATTTCTCTTGCTTCGTTGGTCTCGTGACGACTGCATCTGCCCGGGAAACCGCATGTTGTGGGAGGAAGGTGCCTTTTCCGGGAGCGCCTTGAGTTCGTCTTTTTCTTTAGATGTAAAAAGGATGAGAAACGGCGACCCACGATTTAGTCGGTCACAAAAGCTGCGAAGCATTTTCGTAAAAGGTGACTCCAAGTTGAAGGATTTGTCGGCTCTGTCTGCACACAACTACCGTTCGGTTAATCGTAAAGGAAACAAATTGAAGTGACGTTACGGCCAGTGTCCAGAAAATTCTGCCAGCATTAGTTGAAAAATTCTTTAAAAATGTACTCGAAATATTTTAAAACTTTTTTCAATTTGAACATTTTATGGCGAGTTTGATGCTTTTTATTTGTGTTAATTTTATTTCTGGACACATACATTCATTTCTTTTGTAAATAATAAACAATATAGTTTCTGGAGTGTTTATATCTTCTGCTATGCAAATTGCATAGAAAGAATTTTTTCAAACCAACTTTTGAGTGCTTATTGCGGCTCAACCATTCGAAATATCCAATGAGTTTATTAGACAAAATACGCGTGAAATTGTCTTGTTAAGCTTCGTCGTAAGCTTGCTTTCGAGGTTTCGACGTTTCCTCCCTGGACATTCTGTATAGTATAGAATTCTACAAGGTTTTTATTGCCTCAACACTAAAGTAGTTTTCAGATTGTTTTTTTTATTAAAAAATAGTATATGATGAAAATCGATTTCATCGTAAAGACTATTGAATTAAATGCTACAAAAAGGTGATTACGGTTCAGTTCTGGAAAATGGACATCTGTTTGCGTGTAATTGGTTTTCACTATTTTAGACTACGAAATTACTTTCCAAGAATATGACTTAACTGTCAATGAATTTCTATGTTAGGAGGCTTCAGAGTGTAATATTCTTAGAATTCACAGAATATTATTTCATGTGTCTCATGTGCACTCTCAATTACATGCCGGTATAACTTAATAAAAGGAAAACTTATTTATATTCCTGAACATTAGAACGTCTTTAAATTTTTAAATCCCTGATTCATCTAACATTTCCAAGGAATTCATAACAATTTGAAGTAAATATAAATTTAAGCAGAGGCGTACGCAGGACTTTTCTGTGGAAGAAGTGAGAGGCCCTGTGAGGGGCCTACACCTGTAGGTGTAGTGTCCAGCCGACCTGATACTTTTTATAAAGAATTTTTCTTTCTGATTATAAAATGTATTTTCGTTTATTGAATTTTATTCGCTTATAACATAACTGCAATTGATATATTGAATGATTTTCTAGTATGTAGGAAATTAGTAAAAGCTATATTTTTTAATATGTGTCGTGGACTTCGGGCTTAAGACCCATGAGCACCTCGCCCTCCTCTCACTCTTTGGTGCGCCATTGAACTGCAGTAAAAGAATTTTCGGAGAGTGTTTCATGAATATTAATTTTTAGAATATTCAAGAATAATTTGCGGTTATATCTCTGTTCTGTTTCAGATCATGTGCCCAATGTCATGACAGTTTTCCGAATAAATGCTTGGAAGTAAATTTTTAATGTTTTGCTATGAAGCCCCCAAAGAATTGTTTGTATTAAACATGAAAATTCAGATAAATACATCATGCTAACAAATCACCCATCGTTTCTTTAACTCACGCCCTTGATGTGCATAGACAAATAGTCGAATCGCCCGTAGATTTCGTCCCTCTCACACAGGCAACTACCCACCTCCCTCCAATGACCCCTGTCATTATTTTGGCAATGTATAAAAATCCAATCAGGTTCGTCATATTGCCGCACACGCGGCCCGGACGTGCTGGATGCGCTGAGTTAATTGAGAGCCGCTCCCCTACTGAGCGCGCGACGGGCGTTCGCGGTTGTGCCCAACCAATAAATCCATACCGCGCCCTCGTAGACGGTATATTAGGCACGTAGCCAGCGGCGGACCGGTATTACGTATCGGGTACTACGGTCGCGAGACGCTTGGGACAGGACCCGCCACATTTGTATTCATGACCTGTGGGGTTGTGAGCGTCCACCATGTACGAACTGCAGGTAAGGTAGTATTGCAGGTGTGAGCGATGTTCTATGTCCCCGCGACTCGATTCGTTGCTGTTGTAGTATAGAAGTGGCTAATAATTGAAGATGCGTGATATACTGAGCAAGCGAGTGGGGTGTGCATTAGCAAGTTTAACATAATGTAGTGGGCAGCGTGAGTTAATGTGGTTTTCCGTAAGTCGATTGATCCAGACGTGAGCGAGTCATACACGTGATTTGTTGGTTGTAAAGTACTACAAACATCAGTATCCTCTGATTCCAATATCTTTTGTACAATAAAATTCCCTTCTTTTAATTTTTTTTCATTTTTGGTTTAAATTACGGGGTTATTTGAAAATTGTCGTCAGCGGTGGACTGATATTAGCCGACAGCCGTTTTAGTTGAACCTGTTTCGAGAATGGTTAATTTCGAAAAACATTCTTCTAAAATGATTTAAGAAAGTGATACCAAAAAGGAACTTGATTTAAAAATTTTGTCATTTGTATGTTTTCGCTTTTGTAATAACAACTTGCCCTACATTATTCTTTGTTTCTGAACGTTCAAATTTCTGTAATAAAACGAACCGAAAATCTGAAGAGATCCAGCACTTTCCTGTTGGAAATACACTAATTCCACATTAAATAATGATTATGTAATGGGTAAATGATATCAGAAGACACACATATCGACAATTTGCTTATTTTTCTTTCTTTATTACTCGAAATATACAGGATGTCACAAAACCCAACTGCAAAACATCAGGAATGGAGGAATTCATTGAGAGTAGAAAGTTCAGAGTTAGAATACGCGCCAAAGAATCTTTAATTAAAGACATATGCAAAGCTAATAAGATTTCAATCACATTTGAATATGACAAGCTTCGTAATAAGATGTGGTTTTCAGTTAAATGTAAACAAAAGAACTCGCGCGCATGGGTCTCTTATGTGGATTGGCGGATGAAATCTTTTGAGTGCATCGCTTATCAGGAACGATTCCGAACCCGCAGATTGACGATCTGAAGATATTTGAAGAATTCATAACTGCGTAGGCGAGTGTTATTTGCCCACCAAACACTGGAGAATAGACACTAAGAATTTACCTTTTCTATGATGAATTGGCTCACCGTGCACGCTTGTGGCAGCCTGTCAGTCGATACGCACTACACCTGGCATTTTTGAAGTTTCAGCACCCGACGGCAGAACTCAGGCAGTTGGTTACTTTGAGTAATTCTTACGATTCGTAAACAGAGCTCGGGCCACTAACATGAAGCATTTCCGAACGCATATTGTAATAAACTTTCGTCTTTCTGCACGAAGAATCCATTCTGAAAGTTTTGCCATGGCTGTTGTATTCTGTGTACATTCATACTGGTTATAGTATAGAGAGTACTATATCTGCAGACTAAGTACACATTTTTAATAATTACATTAAAAATAACTCAATGATCAAGGACATAATTTTTTGTGTTTTTTTTATCGGTTTCTACGAAGGTCTTCTAACAACCGGTGCTTTGAGTTGAACGTACATTCCATTGAATTCAACATAGTTACTGCTGGATATGATTATGAAAGATTTGGACATTCTCTTATACTATTATCGTTAACTTAGTTTCTAATTTCATTGATATATTGAACGTTATAAAATTTCGTGCACTGTTTTATTATAAATTCGCATAACCATTAGTCGTTTGTTTAAAATCTCTCTTTTCACTTTTTATTCTTCTCTCTGCGACAAAAGCTTAGTCTTATTTTCCCCATCTTATAGAAAATGCCTTCAAACTGCACAATTTACTTATAAGAATTTCATACACTTATTCCTGAAAAACTTTACTCTAGTTCATATAAGTTCAAGATATTTCAGAACATCTCTTCAACCTGCACGATTCCTTTTCATGCGCGGTGCATCTGCACGAGACACGAGGGGGCTGGGATGAACCACTGAGCAACATGGAGGAGACAGGAATCCTTTAACCTCGGGTTCGCGGCTTCACCCCTGTCAAGGGGCAACACGTGTTGCGCATGGCAGGGAGTCGGTCGCCGAAGGCACCGTGAGGGGAGATTTGGGGCGAGAGCACGGAGGCAATGACGGGATGACAAGAACAGTGGGCGGTGGTGGCGGTGTCGCGTGCTCCCGTGGAGTGAGGGTAGAAGGAGCATTTGCCTCACGTGTACACTCGTGATGGAATTTCCTAGAGTCGTCATGGATGACAGGGAAGGTCGAGGAACGACGGTTGTACAAATAAGGCGGAGATAACGGTACTAGAGGTGGATGATTCTGAGATTAAGATGGTAACTCCCAGGATAGAAGTGCAGAATTTAACGGTGTAAGGGAGATCATTACGAAGATGGGACTGACGAGTGTTAACATTCTCAACGCTCTGTGGTGCGGAGGGCGGTTGCGGAATCGAGACGCGGCGGCAGCAAGGAGGAGAGCACCGAGAGGCTCGGCACTGGAACGCAGGGGCAACCGGAAGCCGTGCGCGGCGGCGACGCGACGGCAGTGCAGCAGGAGTGGCGCCGCAGAGAGCGCGGGGGAGCTGGAGTGGGGGCGAGGGCACTGAGCGCGCGCGGAAACGACGGCGGCGGCGCACAGGGGCGTGAAATGAGCTGAAAAGTGAGCAGTGGAAGAGAAAACGGAATTCGTGGATATGACGAAATAATTTTTAAATATTCATGTTTTACACCGTATTTTGAGAGTTTATTTTATAAGAAACAAAAGCACGCCAAACCTAACTTTAGGGTAAAAAATATTACACATGCAGGATTGTGTGCATGGAAATGGGAAATTAGAGCTCATTTAACATTTTGTAACTTTTGTGTTTCTCGGAGTGCCAAACTACGATTTTTACGAGAAAAAAATTGTTCACTGAATTTAAGCTTCTTAAAGCTTTAAATCTTAAATGCAGTTATGAAGAAATAAAGGTCATGCCCGTCAACATAGTATATTTATTGAGATAGCCGGCTTTTGACGGCTTTGCCGTCATCATCAGTCTACAATGTAAAGAAAAGAAAATATAAATAAAATACAAAATAAGATAGCAAATTAAACGACACAATGTGAAATACATTATTATTGCATGTATTAGTATACCCTTGCATTTCATATTGTGTAAATTATTTACTATCTTATTTTGTATTTTATTGGTATTTTATTTATATTTTCTTTTCTTTACATTGTAGACTGATGATGACGGCAAAGTCGTCGAAAGCCGGCTTTCTCAATAAATATACTAAGTTGACGGGCATGACCTTTATTTCTTCATATAATAACGTCAACAACACCACATCACAATTCCCACAATTAAATGCAGTTGCGACGACTTGCGTCGTAAAAATAAAAGCTTTATGAATAATGTTTAAAAAGCCAGAAAACACATTTTTTACTCAAATATATTTCAGTAAATCGTACTATATGGCTTCAAATTCTCAAAACATCTAAATATCTCAAAAAGCTAAAAACTAATACAACAGTGATATTAGATACCGATGTTTAGAAGCATACATCACTTTCTTCACAAAGTACCCAACTTATGTGATATGTAAAAATCAATAAATAGTATTTATTAGTTGAAATTTCTACCCTCCTGTCAAACTACAAGGAATCTGAAGATCGTAAATATCCGTGAGCCGCATCGTCATTTTGTGGCCTTGGTTTTGCCAGAAGTTGGTGTTAAAACCAACGCGCGCATTTCAGCCCATTGTGCAGAGGCGTCCGCGTGCGTCTGCTGCGGGCGCGGCATCTCCGCTATGGATTTCCAATCGGGCGCCTCGTTACCGTACTTGCGGTGCGGGAGTGCTTCCCGAGGCGATGCTTGTCGAGGGGCCTCGCCTCGCGATGGCGCACGCCGATAGACCACGGGCTGCCCCTCCCCCTGCCCCGACACGCCCCGTCACGCACCGTCACGCCCCGTCACGCCCCGTCACGCCCAGTCACGCCCCGCCCCGCCCCGCCCCGCCCCGTCACGCCCCGTCACGCCCCGTCACGCCCCGTCACGCCCCGTCACGCCCCGTCACGCCCCGGTCACGCCCCGTCACGCCCGTCACGCCCGTCACGCCCAGTCACGCCCAGTCACGCCCAGTCGCCCAGTCACGCCCAGTCACGCCCAGTCACGCCCAGTCACGCCCAGTCACGCCGTCACGCCCAGTCACGCCCAGTCACGCCAGTCACGCCCAGTCACGCGCCCCGCCCCGCCCACGCCCCGTCCCGCTCCGTCACGCCCCGTCACGCACCGTCACGCCCCGTCACGCCCCGTCACGCCCAGTCACGCCCCGCCCCGCCCCGCCCCGCCCCGCCCCGTCCCCTCTCATTCACCATCGTTCACCCGGTGACCCCAGACAGCTTCATAAGTCATCCATTGTGTGTGGTCCGCTGGAATCCACTGATACTAAAGTATTTTCGCGGTTCCACTTTCTTAACGGAAAGTAAATGTGTACACTTCTTGTCTCTATGCGGTCTCTATGAACTTTCTGTTCTCTGATGAAAGCTGCAAATTGTGCGCTGCAAGACATCTTTTCGTGTTTTGTCCCACCTTCTCATTTGAAAAAAAAAAAAAAAAGAAAATTGTTTAAACGATTTGAGACAAATATTTTGCTCCGGAGAATGGAAAAGTTGTTTTACACAAAAAAATCATATTTACGTGACGGTTCAAATTAATCTGCAAGATTATCTCAATGCGTTGCTGAACAAGTCGTATATTTATGAGGAAAAATTCTTCTCAATTGAGCATTTTTATTAATTTTCAATTTGAGATATAGTTTGTAATTTCACGTTTGACATGTCAACCCAATTGGCTGACTAACTAGCAGTATTGATGTCAATCTTTTAAGTAATTTAGTACTTTATAAAATAATTAAATGAGTAGTTTTACCACAAATATTCAAATGCCTTTCAAGGCAAACAATTTTTTCACATTGAAAATATAGTAATGTAGTTTCTGTTTGCAATTAATAAAAATGTAGTAAGTAGCAAATATTAATATTATTAATGTTAAATGAATTTGGAATATATTTGGCTCACAGAATGACGAAGAAATAATATTTTTAATGTTGGTTTTCAAGAAATATTCCTCCAATTCTATCATCAATTCCTATTGGAAAAGTACTTTTTATTTATGTAAACATTTACGCCTATGGGGTAAACCTAAATTAAAGCAAGGCCTAGTCTTCTTAGTAGTTCATAGCCAATTCTATTAATTTCTCGTTATTTGTGTTTTATCTGCGTTTTAAAGCTTTATTTATCACAAATTTTCATTATTACTTTCTTTTAAAGCATCATGCTGCTCTTTTTATATAACGATCTGTATACTATGAGATGCCAATCAGTGTTATTTGTCGGCTATGTTGATTTCACTGTTTAACACATACTATATGAAATTCTTTGTATTTGTAAAAAAATGTAATTCTATGAGAGTACTTCACACTTAAAGTTTTTAATCATTGAACTTATAATATCCTACTAGCCGCATTCGTAGAAAGTAAGATATTTTGCAATGAAAATTGTACATTTGGATGATAAACCCTTTCATGTAAATAGGTTTGCTAAATATGAAAGTTTCTTCCTAAATATGAAAGAACTTCCTTCTTAGAATCGAACGTCCTCGGGTTGAGACGGAGAATTCCATTAAGGCAGTGCCTTGTCTGTAAGAGGAAGTCATTAAGAAATACCAGCCAGACGCGCTTAATTGTTCCTTGTTTCTTTTATTTATATTGGTGAAGTGAGGTTTAACTTTCATAGTGCAAAAATACTTCCTTCTTCTTTTACCCTTACACACTTTGATGTGATTTAACGTAAGCGTTTCACAGGCATAAAATTTCTTCCACTCAGTCTGCTTTACTGTTCGTACCGACTTTTCGGCAAGATTACTGCTCTTCGCTGAATTATTCTTCGAGTCGAGGTTCGTAGAGAAAGGGCCGCGTCTCAGACGTGGACGCTCGATGCCTCTAGACGACAGCCGCCCGGGCAAATTACGTTTCCTTCCTAGGAGGCAGCTGTCAGTTTCAGGGTTCTTTCCCGCGAAACGGGGAAGAAGTTTGCTTTTGTGTATCTATCTCGCTGTCGTGTAATGAATGGAGTACGATGTTGTGGGCGGAAGGTCGTCTCGTGAAGGTAATTAATGAAGAGGGTAGGAGGGCGAGGGGGCAATGATGAGGACATTAAAATAGTGAAGAGCAGTTGAAATTGTTTTGCAGAACGTTTGTGGCGAAGAGAAGTGTTGAAACTAAACAAGAGGTTGAAGATGCTTCGCTTCAGAGGATATCGGTTCACATTTTTCCTTCATACAAGCCCTTCTTTTGACTGGTGAAAGCTGGAACTTTATGGATGTTTAGTGATTTCGGGCACGTCAACTACTGAGGTCATTGGTCCCATGTTTTTTCATCGGTAGTTGGCGATGATCTTCCTCCGCTGGATGGGGAGATCCGACGCCAACCTACCGTCGGCTAGCGGGATTTCTCCCAACTAGGTACCCCACCAACGGGACACCGCCCCTGCCGCGACTAGCTCTAAGTTCCCGACCGATCTCCCGGCATGTGTAGTAATGTAGTGCATGTGCGTGTGTGTGTAAGGAGTGAGGATAGGACACGAACGAGGAAGGAAGGATCGCGCGGTCCGTGGCCCGTTACGGCATTTGCCTGGTGTTGATCGGAGAAAGCACGGAAAACTACCGATTAGAACAGCCGGCCTTCAGAATTCTCCTCCAGACAGCGACTGAATTCGACCTAGCTGACAAGCTAGTGTCACAAGAAGGAACATGGTACGCACAGGTCGATAGAGAGACCGAAAACTAGGAAGTCCGCACTGGAAAAAGAGGTGAGCAGCACTGCAAACTTAGCCGTGACGTTCCGAGTGGAGCTCATATTTTCTACCGGGCCGTGCTAAGCGGGGCTGAGCGACGGCTAGGGAGCTCGAGGATAAAGAAAAAGTGCGAGCATATTATGTATGTATGCATGTATGTATGTATGTATGTATGTATGTATGTATGTATGTATGTATGCATGTATGTATGTACGTACGTAATGTATGTATGTAATGTGTGTATGTGTGTGTGTGTGTGTATGTGTGTGTGTGTATGTGTGTGTAACTATGGTTGGGAAACCTAATGATTAATATCGTTTCCCTCTTTTAATGTCTCTAGTGTGTAGTAAAGTTCTTATATTCTCTTCTCGAAAAGTTATAGATTGTGACGCTGAAAATCACGTTCATCAAGTCAGGGGACATGATGATAAGAATGAGTATTCCTATGAAAGTAACTCAAGGTCTTAAAAATGTAGAACAATAGAAGCACAAATGTATTTGAAGGGCTCTGGAGCTGATATTCCTCTGCCACTTGAGATTGAATTTCAGTAGCGAGGTAGAATGTGAAGGTCATCTCACGAATGTAATTAACGGAAGAAGAGGGCAGGCGAAGGAGCAATGATGAGAACATTAAACACACACACATACCATAGCCATAACAAAATTTAATGTATTACTTCACCATTTCCGTCAAAATTAAAACTATTAACACAGACACGTACTGGAAGACGGAGGGTCGTGTAGATAATAGCGCATTCCCAAAGTAGCTTATGTCTATCTAATGCCAACCTGCACAATTAAATTTCCATCAGGAAAAGAATAATATTCTTTTAAACATGTCCTAGATGTGAAAATCACGTGAATATTCCCGTCATGTAAATTAATTTTGCAAATGAGTTCCTCTGATTTTCATAAATTATTACAAACTGAAAGTGCCATTTTAAAATTTCTTATGATTATTAAGGTTTCAAAGTTATTAAAGAGCTGGGATTATTGATCGTTAGTACATATTAATTTCCTCAAGATATAGCATGTTGTTAGTGATAAAGTGAGTTTCACGGTAAAACATATTGGAAGTCAGTATGAAGAAGCGATGGTGAAGAAATGGTCGTAACAGGAAAGGATGGTCATCAAGAATAGAAACCAGTTCGGGGCCCAAATCGACGTAACTCTACGGGACACGGTAAGGGGACACAATGACGGAAACGGTGGACCGGGAAATGTGCATTGAGGCGGCGCCGGGGCACTCGGACCGCACACTACGACGGAAATAATCTTGACCGTGAAACGCGCCCTTAAAGATAGGGAAGTTGCGGCGAAGTGTCAGCGAAGCAACGAAACGACACTAACGACGCGCCTGTCAGCAAGAATGGAAACGAGTTGGCCGCGCGCACGCTCCGTCGGAAACGGAGAGGAAGACGTTGGCAGCGGCGCAGCCAGAGGCCGAGGGTCCGCGCCGCTTTATTGGCACCCGTCACCGACGCCGGGGGCGCGGCCGAAGTGGCCGTAAAGCCATCATAAATGCGACGTCCGCTCCCGTTATTGTCGCCTCTAAAGTTTTATTTTGTATGCGCTTCGTTCGCCACCGCGCTCTCTTTCTCCCTCCGCGCCCTCACTCCCGCGCTCTCTCGCGCTCTTCATTCGCTTTACGCGCGTCTGTTATCACTCCGGGAAGGCGGTGGCGACGGGGCCTTGATGCGTTTGCTCTCCGCGTTTTATATGGGCTTCAAGACGATTTGCTTCGCCTCGTAGCCGTTGAATGAGCACCTGCTTGTCTTCGTAGTTAGAGAAGTCGTATTCTGAAGATGTCATGAAAATGATACGCCGTCTCTATGAGAAGCTGTAAGTTCGCATTAACTGCGTTGCGGACTAACTGAACATTGAGTGCTAAATTAGTACGACTTTCCTCTCTCGTCTTCCTGTGAAATATTTTCTGAAAGAATTCGTTTAATTTAGACCGAATCTTGACGTCAGTTTAATTATGGACGTTGTGTTTGATTTATTTTCTTTGGGGAAATTCTTAAGGTTCAGGAATTGAGAATTATTTCCATTAGACTTTTTCCGTCTTCTCTTCACTTTTCTTCTCCTTTTGTCACTTCTTTCAGTTACTTCCAAATGTTCGTACAAACTTCCGCTCGCTCTGCCACTTTGTCACTTGTTACCTCGTACTGTTCTTTAATGAAAGAAAGGAACAGATTTTTCACAGGTCGCAGACGCATCTGATCTTTACGACGCTCTACTGTTAAATCAATATGATAAAGTTCATCTTCAGATTTATTTTATAATCCACAAATAATTTAATTCATACGGTAATGTTACGCAATAATGAGCTCTGTGAAGAACATTATTAAGCCGCAAAACCTTTTAATTTTTAATAGTTCGTAACAGAAATATTGTACGACCACAGTATAAAATAGTGTTGTGTAGATGTAAAAACTAATAACAGAAATAATATCTGTATATAATTTCGAAAAAAATAGCGATGTATAATCTCTCAAGAAATTAACGCAAATGATCCCAAAATAATGCAAATGATCCCAAAATAACATATCAGATACTAAATGCTGATATTAGTATTTTTACACAGCTCAGTAATGCTTACAATGCAGGATATTGGGACATTTGTATCTGGAACTCTAAGTGCACTGTATCTATATTATTAATAAGATAAAATGCAGATCTGAGATCTAGATAACCTCTGGATGGCGTCGCATGATCAATATATTGTTTAATAGCTGAGAGAGAGCAATATCCGCCACTTTAATCGGCTTTTGTTTTTAGATAAAAAATCAAATTCGAAGATGTAAAAAGCACATGTTACGAAAAAAAAGTTGGCATGCCTTCTGCATTCTACAGAGAACAAACTCTGATAGCTCCTTGAAGAATTCAACTAGCGAACTCAACTAGCTCCGCGAAGAAACATTGTATGTGTTACTATTTCATTTCCATTCTTGTCAGGGATAAACGGTTCTTACATAATGAAGGGAACTCTTGATTAAGAGCTTAAGGAGTATAACGTATTCGCAGCTTATGGTTTTAGTATTAAATATTAGGAGTTTAAGCTGTTAGAATTATATTGAACTCTTTGCGAAATATTCTCACGGGACGGGAACTTAACAGTAAAGTATATTCTATAACTGAATTTTGAACGGGCGCGAAATACGGGATCATGTAGGAGCGTGAACGTGCGTGCACATATTTTGGAATTTGTTGTGCATTTTTTGTTAGTTTCATAATTTTTATTTTGAATTAAATTTGAGTGTGTTATCAATAACGTGAATAATGGAAGATAGATTATGAAAACTATTGGATTGCCATTATCCTTATTCAGATAAATTTCTCGCAATAGCAGGAAATAAATATTCTAATTAACATTATACAACGGAAGAAGATTGTTACACTTCTCTACATCGCGTTTCTACAGCAATTTTTGGGAGAGATTTAATATGCGACGAAAATTCGAGAGAGACGCGCCGTTTTAAAGAGTTTGTTTTGTCCCTCTTTAGAAACTTAAATTTCGGCCTGAGTGCACACTTATTATTCACGGGCTGCAAGAATGGTCTCGCATCGTTTTCAAAACTCAATCTCGTTTGAAGCTTTACTCGTACCATCCTTTTGACCAAAAGCAACGATGTATGCGTTCAATAAGTATGGGAGCCCGTCTGGAAGAGAGGAGCACAAAGAAACTCCAGTTCCTAAAAGCATTCTTCTATAAAACATTTTTTTAAAGAGTCTCTAAGGATATAAAATAAGCGTGCTCTGATCGCATATATCACAATCTAGTAAGGAATTAAGAGACTCGATGAAAATAATTATCTGTAATCATGAAGCAAGATACAATGTGACGAAAACACGGTCATATTTCGAAGCCCAAAAGAGGTATGTGGAAGTTCGAATTTATGTGTATGTCAAAAATATTATGAGAGTAAGTTTAGCGTATATTTTGAAACCATTTATTAGGGACCATCCATAAATTACGTGAGGCGATTTTGAAGATTTGGCTCGACCACCTCCCTCCTTCTAATCTTACGTGAGGTTTTTCAAAATGCGTATTTTTATGTAAATACATTAATGCCGACCTGGATGGCCGAGGTGGCTAAGAGCGAGTATCGACTCAGCGCTTCGGTCCGAAGGGTCGCGGGTTCGAGTCCCGCCTTGGGCATGGCTGTTTGTCCCTTGACTTTGTGTGTGTGTTGTCGCGGAGGGCCTCGCGTTCTGCTGACCCCAGATCAGAGGAGCCCGCAAGTGTTTATCTAGTGTATGGTAGAATGTGCGTCCCTTCGGGACGTAAAGGGCAACCGCCTGTCGGCTGGATAATAGCCCTACGGAAAAAAATACATTAATTTGTTATTGATTGCATTGGTATTTATTTCAAAAACAAATTATTGACTTCTAAAAACGCTCCGTAATTTTCCTTTAAATTTTCTGTTAAAATACAGGTAATGAGATTTATCTCATTAATGATAAAATGTTGGGTAATTTTTGTTAGATTCTTTTTCTCTGTATACTATGCTACTTATTGGGATTCACATAATCGCGATAAAACTTATTGTGCAATATTTAGCCATATTTTAGTATAGAAACGTGTTTTACTTGTCTCAGTTTTCTCGCAATTTAGTACTGTTTCTAGCGAAAAAAACGTGATAAGACCCCTCTCTCCCCCACGTAAGATATGTGAGATTCGCTTGAGCCCCTCCTCCCCTAAAGGCCTCCCGTAATTTATGGATGGCACATTAATTGTGTTAATGTTTGGTGTTTATATTATTAATTAAATAGTAACATTTCATTATCTCCCTAGACCCGAGAGTATGTAATTCTAGCATTGCTGTCAGACTGAATTCCTTCAAGTAATTAATGTATCTTAGAGTGTAAGTGCTCTACTTTCATGGTAATTTTGAATCTTTAAGGTGCACATTGTTTATTATTAGTTTTATAATGAAATGTAGACAATTATTATTTCAACTTGACGATACAAAAGAATCACGTACTTACGTAACTTCTGTAACGTCAAAACTCTCTATTCACGTCTCCATGATTGAATGTGATCCAGAGGTATCTTGTCTTGTGTGCTAATGGTGCGGCAGCACAACTCTTAATTAAAATTTGAGGAGCATTAAACATTGAAAATATAGAATTCTAGGAAAAGTAACTTATTTATAATATTACTCATTTCCTAAGCGCGCAGAAATTGGAAAAACTATGCATCCTACGACCCTTGAAAAAGAGATGTCTATGGTTGTTAAATATCCAGGAACTGGAGATAAATCCAAATATAATGAGTTTCGATTTCGACTGAACAATGCAAATTGCTTGTGATATTCAGCCTATTTGTATATTGCGCATGTCTACAGAATTCATTTACTCAGTGCGTCACTACTTAGGACGAAGCTGATGTCATGCGACATCAAGATTCCAAGGCGGAGACCGCTCGCTATTGAATATTTGGTATTCACATATTCCGTTATGGATCAATAACATAGTTTACCTCCTTGGTATTATACGCGCACGTTTTCTTGAGCGAGGGATCCACTCCTTTGCATCATTAGTTGCATTAAGAATAAATGATAGTAATAAGCGTTGTATATAAAATCTGATAACAAGAAATGTTTGATCCCGTGTGATAGCATTTTGCATCGAAAAACGAACTACAAATTAGATAGTTAGAAATTACAAATTAGAATTCCTTTCTTCATAATAAACTCCCCCACTCCTCTCGCAACTAGTGAAGCGAGGGCTCAAGAAAACGCACGCGGATAATTTGTAAAGAGCCGTTGTACTGTTTATCTGACTGTAATGTACGGTGTTATTGGAGTAGTCGTGAAGACGGTCACTGTTTAAAAATTTTCTTGTCTGTTGAATCCACCAGGAAAATAGAAAAATGTACTTTGCCTTCATAACGATAAATAATCTCAACTTTGTTAAAGATGTATCATCATTTACACTTGATCATCTCATGTAATATGGGGTACACTGAAAATATATATGTATATAGTTTATATATATATATATATATATATATATATACACATTATATATATAATGAAAAAACAATATTTGACTAAATGAATAATATTAGTTTGCCACATTTTGATTCAATTAATATTCAATTACTCAGTGATAACAAAACATTGGGAACTACAATTATAAATATTTATTAACAAACGATTGTTGAAGTTTAACGTAATAGGTATTGTACATCTTTTTGTGTAATTAATTTTGTGTAAAAAACATTTAAAAAGCGGAAGAATTCTACTCATAGTGGGCTCGAAATGCCTTAAGAGTGTAATGTTATGACCTATCGTACATGAAGTCGACGTATTTATTATACAGAGAGAACGGTCCAGAATAGGAAACTTTCTCTTTGATACTACAATATCTATTTTTTTTACTTTGTCATTTTATTACGTATAATGGACATTATAAGAGGAAATTAATGATGAAACGGTAATTAAGTTTACCGTACCAGAACTTGGGAAATTCTAGCGACATTCAAGGAGACAGAGTTCCTTCGGAAATAGGGAATTTCTGGGGGTGTTTTTTTCTCTACTTGTGTTAATTTTGATGGTATACCTCCGCTTGACTCAAGTTGGGGGCTTGCCAGCCATGCTGCAGCAAATCAAACTTCTAGAGTCGTCCAGATAGTAAACGTGGTGTATCAAGATTGTTCACGCCTTGTTTGTTCTTGCTAGAGTGTTAAGCGGGTGGGGGAGGTGTTCGGATCGTTATTTCTCTTGGCGATATAGTGAAGAAACTTTCTAACTTTTGAATGAATTTGCGTTCGTTGACCTTGTTGTCATTTCGAGTTGTTTCGCGGTTTGGAAGTCATTAAAAAATTTCGGACTAGAAGCTTTCATTCCATTGTGAATACTCTTAATAAAAAATGAATGGACGTTTCGTAGGCAGTAGGAACCAGTACTTACTACAATACAGAATAATATATTCATGCAATTATTAATTGGAAATACATTTTTGAAAATACGTGAATCCCTCTTTATTTTGATAGTGAAAATCAGACGAACCAATGCTCTATTCCACTATCTAAATGTAGTATGACGTAGCGTACACAAGGAGCACTCATGGGGCCAACCCTCCCAAATCACAAATACAGTTTTGACAAGAAAAACATTTTTTTAGTTTTCACTAAGTGTTCTAGATTTCACTTTTATAGTCTATACATGAGAAATGTATTTTTTATTTGTAAAGTAAGGAAAGTCATTCATTGTTTTTCATTGAATATCTTTCGTTCATCTCTCTAAATTTTCGAAAATTGTCGAAGTTACAAATAATGCGATAAAGTATGTGCTGTTGCTGCACCACTAGTTTCTATCCTGCAAAAAGTGCTTCCTTGCACATCTTTTACTGTGCGTTCATAAAATTACTAGTGTGGTAATAAACGGGTGTTTTTAATATTTTCTTCTTGCTAGGTGTTGTTTTGTCAGTAGTTCGCATTTGAAGCTATCTTATAGGACACATCAATGTATAAAATGTTCAAACTATACAGTGAAATACAAACAAATTACTGTCACGGATTATTCAATCTCACGCCTGTACACAAAGTCCAAGTTAACGAAACAGCGTATGGATTCAGACCTTTTGTTGGCTTCTAGAAGACGTACGACTCCGTGCTGCCGGAAGTTTAGTCGTGCTCAACCACCGATGTCAGACAGTTCCGACATCTGACGTTTACAGTAGCTGGGACGTTGGCGAAGAGTTCGCCATCGGATAAAATTATGCCTGCAGAACTTCTTTTGTTCAATGTTTTTAGATGATGTTCGCATATCCCCGTTACATCTTTCAATGTCGAAAACTTTCAAGAAAAATGAAATGTTGAAAATTTAGACTTACAAGGTGCTAAGTAACGCTATTAAAATGTAGGATTCTTTTGCTGACTTCCTTGTGTGTTTCTCTTTATGATTCAAAAATTCATCTCTGGGCGGTTCTCTTAACACCTGATGTATGTTCATGACTGATATTACGGGAATTGTAACTCACCTCGTCTACATATCTTTATTTTTGTGAACTTGAAATCCCATCTTCATTACTTTGTCAATACAATTAATATAGTCGATGCTCATGGGGATATTTCACCCGCTCAGTGCAAACTCAAAACCAGTTCGTGCTGTTACTCTACTGCTACGAAAGAATTACTACTATTCTTCGTTCGCCCTTACAAAAAGGCTGATGTAAACAACCCCAGGTATTCATCCGCCTTGCTCTGCTTCTCAATCGCCGACTCCGCTCGCACTACTTTCTGCCACACGCACTCGGTATAGGCAGTGATCGCTGAAAAAGAGCACCCGACTTTTGCAGAGCACTTGGGCGAATATTAACATTTCTAATAGTTCCACAAACGCATCTTCACAAACATTAACAGAAATACTTGATAGTAAAACTAGTCAAATCTCTTTTAACTATCAGTTTGCAAAGACAAATTTTAAAAAAATCTTCACAAGAATGAAAAGAGTAAGCAAATGTCATATCCAAATTACATTATTTCGACTGTATTTACCCTTTAATCTCACGCAAAACACTTACTTACGCTCACTCTGCTTCAGGAAGAGGTTCGATTTCTTCCATGTCTGAAGTAGATGATTCGGTACTGGAAGAGGAACGTTCAATGAACGTTCGTGATCTCGTCCATGACTGGCACTGAAGCCATCTACCTCCTACATCCTCTGTTCCTCTTTACTAATACGCCTAACTGCCACTACACCAACATTCTGGCGTCACTTTAGAAATACCTTGCTCGAGAAGTTCTAAAAAGGGCTAAAAATGTATTTAAAACGTTAAAACCACATGCTTTTTACCACTCCGTAATAGTTTACCGCTATGGTGTTTCACTACGGAAGGAACTGCATCTCTCACCGACATCTTCAAGCGAACGTTTTGATCTGCTGTGCAAAAAACTCTACACTGATCTGCTTCGCTTGGCATGAGCATACCGCCCCCCACCATGCGTGACCGAACCAGCGTCTGTCATCAGAAGGGCCCGGATGTAATAACATATTTTCCTAACGTAACTCTGCTAAGTCGAATCAACGATAAATTCACGTTTCATATCGGTTAGTGCCAAAAAATGTCAACTTTTTACTTTCTCGTATACATGCGTATATATGTAGTTTTCGTACTATACGTAGTATAGAGAAAGTTATGTAATGCTGCGGATAATCGATTTCGAGATTTCAACGGAAATACACATTTGAGAGTCCCCTGATACCGAAAAAGTGATTCTTTTCAAAACGTCCGTCCGTCCGTCCGTCCGTCTGTCTGTCTGTCAGTTTGCCCGTCTGTCTGTCAGTTTGTCCGTCTGTCTGTCAGTTTGTTCGTCTGTCTGTCAGTTTGTCCGTCTGTCTGTCAGTTTGTCCGTCTGTCTGTCAGTTTGTCCGTCTGTCTATCAGTTTGTCCGTCTGTCTGTCAGTTTGTCCGTCTGTCTGTCAGTTTGTCCGTCTGTCTGTCAGTTTGTCCGTCTGTCTGTCAGTTTGTCCGTCTGTCTATCATTTTGTCCCTCCGTCTGTCTGTCCGTTTGTCCCTCCGTCTGTCTGTCCGTTTGTCCCTCCGTCTGTCTGTCCGTTTGTCCCTCCGTCTGTCTGTCCGTTTGTCCCTCCGTCTGTCTGTCCGTTTGTCCCTCCGTCTGTCTGTCCGTTTGTCCCTCCGTCTGTCCCCTCCGTCTGTCCGTCCGTTTGTCCCTCCGTCTGTCCGTCC